>LPNX011101536.1:132319-157546 GCA_001517045.1 Pseudotsuga menziesii
TGTTTGTTATATATAAATTTTGATTTCCATCACCATTTCCCCAAAAAACTATATGGTGCACTAGACGAGATCAAGCTCTACAATCTTATATTAAAAAATCAAGGATTTCATTAATTTTTGCCCCTCAAGTGTTGCACCTACACATAAGGTTTTAATTTCAAACTTTTTTGACATCAATAATTAATAATAAAATAATAATTCATGAAAAATACCGAATAAATAGTGTTGCACTAGGCCCATGTTTCCCTTATATGTCTGCAAGATTTTATCCCAAATGGACATCATTTACCTCATATATTGATGCACCCGCACAAACATATATGTTAAGATGTGATGAAAATTTGAAAACCCACTTTCACAGAAAGTAATTTTATAATCATTTACACACATTTTCTTTGCATAAATGCTATATATTATGAAAGATGATTCAATTACCTATCTTTTCTCTTTTTACTTCATCTTCAAATAAGTTAGGGAATTACCCCTAATTGTCACCTAAAATTAGAGTTTTTCGTTTATTCCAGTATTATGTGGCATCTAAAGTGTCCTTAAAAGAGTCCATGATTGTGCATCAACCCACAATATTCCTGACTCAACGCAGAACACACACTTGTGGGGATTCAAGCGGATTTTATAATATCTACATCTTTCAAATATCAAATGTAAATGATCTGTATGTTGAATCCTCTTACAAGAATGTGCAGGCACATCATCAAGGTATGGTTCAACAATGGCTTTAATATCATGGAAGGAAAAGTTCATAGCCCGTTGAAAGGTTGCTCCAGCATTTTTCAATCCAAAGGGCATTTTCTTGGACGTGAAGGTACACCAAGGAAAAAGGAAAGCACATCCCAAACAGCTATCACTATTAATAATATCATCTCCATAGTCGTCGTGTTTGACATAGTTATGTTTAATAAAATATATTATGATCATGAGATATTAGGGATATTACAAAAATTTTGGGATGCATTAAATACTAAATCTACATGGAAAGGGATAAGTATCAGTACATTTAGAAGAATACAGCTAATCATACACCTATTCATCCAACAAGAGACAAAGGTTACATTCCTCATTCCTTCCATCATCATTTTGGGAGAAGATGGAGAAGTCTACAAAGAAAACCCCAGGATACCTATGCACAAAACATCATGCATGCTGATTCGCTACATCACAGTGATTGCTGCAACATGCTTTCAATTTTTTCAAACTTGAATCATGATTCTATCTGCTTAGTTAGAGGGGGCGATTTTTTCCCATGTGTTTTTTTCCATGGCTCCTTGTATTGAGTAGATACTTTACTTTAATTGATATAATGGGTGTCCTATGGTCTTAGTTAACAGGGCCCACAGATTGTTCAAGTCAGCTTTCAAGGGGGGTGTTAGGATTATTAATCCTACCTTGTCCAATTTGGTCATATGTCTAAATTAGGAGTCATGTCTAGATCGGGAGTGCATTGAGTCTATTTTTAGTCACTAGCACGATTGGGTCCACTTGGCCTAATTGGGGCACATGTTCTAGTTACTAAACTGCGGGGAACACTAATTGAGGCCTACTTCCACTGATTACACTTGCATGAATCAGTTTAGGAGCCTCTTAGATCAATCCCTATAAATTAAGAGCCAATTTGACTACTAATACCAGCCAAGGTTAGTTGAGTTGAGTTGGTGATTAGTCAATATCAGTTATGACTCAGTTACATTCAATTCTAGTCCTCTATATTCAGTTAGCGCTAGGTTTGCATGGTTGCATGCAGGAGAGGTGCATTTATCACATACCTTAGTCAGTTAAGCTTAGTTAACACTGAATTAGACACTTGAATTGTGATTTAGAACTCCGATGAACTGAGATAATGATTTAGACAAGGTAAGTTAACCATTCAGTCAAGTAGAGTCTAATCAATTTGAATTTCCTCACATGGATTCGAACTGCTTGTGGCTATTTAGCCATTGCACTTCATTGTAATTATTATCTAATTACTTTTGATTAATGAAAGCATCCACAGTTGCAAGCCATTTTTGCACTGGTTCATTCTTCAATCACTGAGTAAATTGTGGGATCTATTTTGTGAGTTGTGCGTTGATCCATATATCCATGTGTTCAATTTAATAACTTTTCAACAACATCAAGAAAGAAAAAATTATTAAATAATTCTTCATATATAGAAGCTTATCAGCATAATAAGCCTTGCTAGAAGAAATTAACAATTTTTACTTATAACAAAAATTTTCTCACTTTTATTTTATTTGCTTAGGAATTAGGGACAGAGCCACCTAAA
This sequence comes from Pseudotsuga menziesii, assembly GCA_001517045.1. Taxonomy (NCBI): domain Eukaryota; kingdom Viridiplantae; phylum Streptophyta; class Pinopsida; order Pinales; family Pinaceae; genus Pseudotsuga; species Pseudotsuga menziesii. The sequence continues at coordinate 134,601 of LPNX011101536.1, forward strand.
GGAAGACGAACTGAGGTGAAAATAAACCCATAGGTTCTGGCATATATTTCTATCCATAATTAAGATATGGAATACAAGAGTATGGCATGTCTAACTTTGTCCATGGCTTGATACTTCAAATTTTGTATGTCATTATGTTAATATATTTCATGGTGGGAGAGATATCTTTATCTCCCCTCATAGACCTCACACTCACCATCATTTAGATGAATTTGGCACTTATCTTTTTATGAGAATGCTAACTCTCTCAACCTCAAGAAGGATTTGTTAATGTATGTAATCTTCAAAGACATCACGGTACGCAGGTTCTTAGGGTTGAATTCAATTCATCATACCAACCTATGGAGGACTATTTTTTATTTTATCATTAGGTTATCTTTAAACAGATCGCTGTACGCAGCTTTTTAGGGTTGATTTCAATTTATCGTACCAACCTATAAGGGACTATTTTTATTTTATCATTAGGTTGTCCACAAGTACGTTTGATTGGGTAAAAATCCGTTTTTATATATGTAAAAATATGTTAGTATCTACATCACTCGTACTTGAGTTTCGTGTCACTAGCAATGTCATTAGCGAGTAGTTGTGTTTACATTTTTTCATAGTAGAGAATTTTAGGTTATCACTTCTTATGATGATAATATTAAAAAAAAAACTATACTTTTAATGATAAACACATTATTTCTTATATAATATTTTATAAGCACCTACTATTTAGATAATCTACCATTACTTTATGACAATTTACCATTACTTTATGACAGTTTTGTATTGCTCTATATCATTGCTGTAATGTGTGTGATGGGAGATATCTGGTCTTCTTTACTTCAAAGATATTTACTTTACCTTATTAAAGGTTTTTACTAACTCGATCGACATTTGATTGATTACAACAATCTTAGGAGGCATATTCATGTGTTTGCATTTGTGAGAGTAGTTCTTAAGAATGGTTTGAATTGCCTATCATAAGTTTTGGATCTATTAGTTAACATCTTCGTTACAAATGATAACTCTGCACATGTAAAGGATAATATTATTTTCATATTTTAATAATTAAATTAGTTGTATATTTTTGTCCTATTTAATGCATATATTATTAATTATAAAATTTTATTTATATTATTTAATAGTTGTTGTTTAATACTTTTTATATTTAAAATAAGGATTTCTCAACCTAACTTAGAGATAAATGAAGTAAGTGAACCAACTCTAGACCTAACTTTGCCATAGAGGTTAGGTTTCATATTTTCTCTAACTTATTATAAATTATGTAGATGTCGTTTGGCTATGGAATGGAGACAACCTCTAATCATTGAAGATCTCTATATTGTAGATATGTGTGATCTTTCCACATGATATGAAATTATTAATGAGACATATTGTTTGTGTCGTCATTTATGATAATGGATGAGGGATGAGAATATTCTTACACCTCGATCTAGTCCTCCTCTAACTTGAGCTTCTCGTGACATCCTACACAATCTACTAAGTTTGTATCCTTACTAGCCTTATCATCTGATATAAATGGTACATAAAGTATAAATTTAATTATATCTATCATTTATTATATATTTTGGACATGTAAAGGATAATATTATTTTCATATTTTAATAATTAAATTAGTTGTATATTTTTGTCGTATTTAATGTATATATTATTAATTTTAAAATTTTATTTATATTATTTAATAATTGTTGTTTAATATTTTTTATATTTAAAACTAAGAGGATTTCTCAACCTAACTTAGAGATAAATGAAGTAAGTGAACAAACTATAGAACTAACTTTTCCATAGAGGTTAGGTTTCATATTTTCTCTAACTCATTATAAATAAATTATGTAGATTGTTGTTTGGCTATGGAATGGAGACAACCTCCAATCGTTGAAGATCTCTATCTTGTATATATGTGTGATCCTTCCCCGTGATATGAAATTATCAATGATACATATTGTTTATGTCCTCATTTATGGGTAATGGATGAGGGATGAGAAGATTCTTACACTTCCATCTAGTCCTCCTTTAACTTGACCGTCTCGTGACATCCTCAACAGGCTACTAAGTTTATATCCTTAGTAGCCTTATCATATGATATAAATTGTACATAAAGTATAAATTTAATTATAAACCATTTATTATATACTTTGGATATAGTTGTCTTGAAGTGTGGTATTATATCTTTTATAGGCTTATCACTTGATATAAATGGTACTTAAGGTATAACTTTAATTATAAATAATTTATTATGCATTTGCGATATAGTTATCTCTAAGTATGATGAATTAATAGTAATAATTACAAATATATTATTTAAAATATATATTCATATAAATATTTTATATAATATCTATATTTATCAACATTGAGTTTGATATTATCATTTATATATTATTTATTTTTAAATTATATTAATATTAATAATATATGATTTATAATCTAATAATTATTATAGATAAATAATAAACTTATTATTATTATTATATATTTGATATTATTATATACAATAAGTTAACTATAAATTTAATTTATAAATTTAATATTTTAAAATTAAGTTATAATTGAAATGTTACATAATAAAATTTTTACTTCTCATCAACCTTTTCATTCATATTTACATATAGTAAAGCTTATGTTTCTAAAAAAAATATTGACGATCTTTCTTATTTTTTGGTCCATTTCTTAAATCAATGCATTTTTTTATTATAATTGTGATGTTTATAAGAAACTATTCTATTCATGATTTGAGTTAAATAAAATTAAAATAAGTATATAATTAATTAAATAAATGTGTCTGAATATAAGTAATACTTATTTAATTATCATATTGTCTTTAAAAAAATAGACATTACAACATATTCCAATGTTGATATCGAAATTATATGGGTTTTCACCTTAATTTCGATATTTCCACAAACTAGGTGATTGTTGTTGTAACCATGTGTTTTGATTTTGAGAGAGTTCATGAAATGGGACTTCATATTCATTTTCATCGTAATATGGTGTGATGAGAAGGAAAGAGGAAAAGAGAAAGGATGAAGCATAAATATCTAACTGTTTTAGTTGATTAAATGGTACTTGGCATCTAACTGTTTTAGTGAATGAAAATGGCAAAAGGGAAGACACAATACCAAGGATGGAGCATAAGCATCGAGATGGATTCATTGAACAAACATGAGTATGGCTTCTCCATCAATAATGCATGCAACCAATTTCCTTTAAGTGTTTAGAAAAGGCTATTTAAGAAGGATATGCATTGGCAATAGCAAGAACAACTTTATCTCTATAAATTGCAAATTTAAAATTGAAGAAACTTAAATTAACATTGTAAGTAGACCAAGACCTACTTGTGTTGGCGATCATGAGCTATGCATGTCCAAAGAATGTTCCATCAACCTTGGAACATCATTGAAAATCGCTACTTAGCTCATTATCGTTTTTGGTTATTCGCTCAAAAATGCCATCAAGCGCATCAATTTAATTGAATCAAATCTTTCCAGTCCTACCCATTCCAATTGGTTTTTGAGGAGAACAATCCTGCCATGTCACAACAAACAATTAAGAACAATCATTTCATGTCATAATAAAAAATTAAAAAGCTTATTATCTTATTTTGTAATGCTCGGCCACCTTTAAAAAAAACGTTATTACCATTTAACTCAAGTCCAAATGCATTGCATTTTAAAAATACTCAAAATCATTCAATTTTTAAAAAAATAGGGTGCTTTTAAGCCATTAAATTTTTTGTAAACATACAATTAACGATACACTCGACAACAATTGCGTTTTCAATCTCATTATAGTACAAATTCATTACCTATCTATACAAACTCATTATAGTACAAATCCATTTATCAAATGATGAACAAGAGGATGTAACGAACTGGAATATTCATCCTTGGGAATAGTAATTTGAGAAAAGAGAATCCTCACAAGTATATAGAAATTCCACTTCTTTCAATGCTTCTTAAGAAGTACTCAATACAGGAGATTCCCATTGCGTAGGTGCAGCCTCAAGAACCCCATTTGATGTTAGAACTCAAGAGCAGCAATCCAACTTTATATAAAATATGAAAATATCAGGTGGCTCGATGGTGTTCATGAAAATGATGTGCTCTAACACATAAAGCGCATGAACTTGCTAGTAAAATCATGCTTAGAGGTGAATAAAAAACGGTTCTACGATGGTCATGAAGATGACATGTTTGACCCACATCGTGATTTTATTAATAGTACTTTTGGTTGAAAAAAAAATCCAACCATGCTTAGAGGTGAATCAAAAGCGGTTCTACGATGGTCATGAAGATGACATGTTTTATTAATAGTACTTTTGGTTGAAAAAAATACACTTGAAATATGGTTATTTATAACCAAAAGTATAGTAGCATAATGGGAGCAATGATAAGAATTAAGTTTAATATGAAAAAAATATTTAATAAAAAATTTACTACTTATAACAAAAATAAATAAGGTAGTAGATTGTTTATAGATGTAAAAACCTTATTTTTAAAGTTTAATTTTTTTTTAAATATACATAAACTATTCAATATTTACATATATTTTTGGAATTTGACAATTAAAACGCTCTTCATAGATTCTTGTCACAAAAAATCAATGATAATATATTTATAAATTTTATTATAAAAATATTAAATAATTAAAATGTCAAAAATAAATTATAAAAAAATAAAATTAATTTCTATTAACATATTCCAAAAAATATTACCCTAAACTTTTTACAAAATAAACATTAATCTAATATTTCATATTTATAATTAAAGTATAAAACAAAATATAATTATAAATTTTAAAAGCTTTAAACTTCTAAAATGTAAAACTAATTCTAAAAGAATCATATGTAAAATTAAAAAATAAGAAAATAAAATTTAAATACTTCTTATTTTATAATATGTGCCAAAAATTTTGGAAAATTTAAGGTATCTGTATTATGTGGAATATTCAGCTATTTACAAATTTTCTTTTAAATTCCTTACAAAATATGATCTAAAGTTATTTTAGATCTTTGTGTTGGTAACTTTTTCAATTATATATATATTTTTATATTATATATACAAAATTTATATATAAGCAAATTACGATAAAAAACAGTTAAAAAAAGATAGAAACATTTATAATGTTTTACATTAAATTATAATAAAAATGATATATATATATATATATGGATCGATCGATGAATGGAAAAGTTAAAAACCTTTATTATATATAAAAAGACTACATTTTTAATGTATAAAAAGATTGCATTTTACAACATCAATTATCCTTAAACATGTAACATTAAGTTACAAGAGTTCGATATTTGTATGTTTTGAATAAGTCATGCGACTTTTATCTATGTATGATGCAAGGAATTTAAAGGGATAGTTTATTTATAAAATGTTTTTTATGAATTTGTTATGGAATAACTTGTTGAAAAAAGAGATTAAGCTTATTAGGGAATTACCATTTACATTGTAAATAATTAAAATTTAAATAAAAAAAAGATAAAGAAATTGAAAACAATAATAATTATAAAATTAAAGAAATGTGAATCAGGAATTAAAATAAACCCTAATTGTTTACCTTAGAAAAATAAGAGGCAGGCTCCTCTTTATTCTTTTCCTACAAAAGTTCTTATTTTGACAACATTTTATCAAGCCAAGAGTTAAAAAGAAAAAGAAGAACAATACATAACAGAGGCAAGTCAACCTATTGCGAGAGTACTGAGTGTATTCATTCCATTTGTGAGACTTTCAATATGAACTATGAAAAGTTTTAGAAGAACTAAATTGTCAAATCTCCTTTTGGGAGAACTAAATTGTCAAATCTCCTTAAGAAAACATTTCGCAATAAAAAGCCCTAACTCTTGAGCATGGCTTAGCTCCGGGTAGTCTATGCAAAAGTTGAGAGGTTATGAATTGTTGTTGAAATCTATCCTGGAAGAACATGTTTGTTCTATAGAAAGTTGAATAAAAGTACAAATAAGATTATTTAGGATTTTTTTATTAATAAATAAAATTTTAAACATGTTTATTTCTTAATTGTTGATTGAACTAAGGTTTAAAATGAATCATAATTCATTTTTACAAAGAATCATAATGTTGTTAATACTTTATTATTTTTTAAGTAAAGCTAAAAAGTTTGATTTTTACATAAATTTCTAATAGCATTTTTATCTTTAGCATTTTTATCCTCTATATGATATAAATAATAATAACATTTACATAAATTTTTAAGCGTTCTTTTTTAGTTAGAGAATATGTATGATATTGAATATTAATATTTTATAGTATTATTTTGGATTTATTTTGTGAATAGTTTGTTTGAAGACTGTTATTAAATAACCTTATATTTCCTTGGGAAAACATTTTATTTCTGCACATTTATCTATATAAAAAATATAAATTAAAATGGTGCATTTCCTTTAATAGTGTTTATATATTAATGTTCTTTTCAATAATTAACAATGATATTAAATAATAATCTCGGTGACACCTGTCCAGTTCTCTGGCCACTGACTCAGGCACGCGTTAGGATGGACTTGTACCACCCGGCTCGTGCTCTCTGTCAACCTTCACAGGATTCTCTATGCATGGGAGAAATTTTCCCAGTCACTTCGGCGCATGCGATCTGGGATGGCGAAGGTACATCTTCTTAGGCTCATTCATGGCTTGGCTACGAGGATTAATGGTGACAGGTTCGTGGATTGACAGGAGGTTAATATAGCTCCAGCTTGCGTTTTATGTTATGGATGATATTAGCGTTGGGTTTGTAGTCCGGTGGGAAGTATATAGAGTATTTGTTGCTGTGCATTCCAGAGCCCGCGCTGGTAATTTCGCTCCACTGCATATTGGTTTCAGGCTCAATTCAGAGGCAATATCTCGACAGCGAGGTACCCCTACATGTGCTAATTCTGGAAGGGCCAAAACTCAGAGGGGATGCAGTGTACCTGTTCCGGTGGATTATTTCTATGCGAGTTCGAGGTTTGGTGGAAGCTTGCGAGAATAAGGTTCTCAACTGTAAGCTCTCGACAGGCGAGGAAGGTGGTCGAATTAATCACTACTGGATGCTGAAGAATATGCTCTGCAATCTGGCAGAGGACATCCTTAGTAATTGCGCAGAAGCCCATATGGCAGTTCACTCCATGAAAGCAAAAATCACTGAGATGGAAGCTCAACTCATAGCCATGGACAAATCCTTTTCCTGAAAAGGCACAACAAGCACTTCAAGTCTGAATATCCACAACTCAGGGGGTGGTGCTCAGGGTGGCAGTGCGAGTGGTAGCGAAATGGGAGGTCGATCTCTAACCAGCGTAGTTGGCAGCGACAGCACAATAGGATGCTCCACCAAAATGCCATGTGCCAAGCCTTTCCCGGTTCCATCAACAGTGGAACCTCTTCTCAAGCGACTGAAGGACTTGCCGGCCCCGCAGTCTGAGCAACTACCACCTTCTCTGACTCTGGCACCGACTCCCGCCACCAATTCGTCTACTGTGTTGCAGGAAGAACGATGGGCTTGCCCCATCACTAAAGACACTCCTTTTCCTTAATGTCCATTTCGAACAGGTTTTTATTTGGTCTCGTCGCTAGCAGGTTTTATGGTTATAGTCTAAGTTTTTTAGTTTATATTATATGTCTTTTTTCAGTTTGGCTCTACTTGTATATAGGAGTATAACATGTCTTTTATAGTTCTTTGTAACCCAATCTCTTTGTATATCAGTCATGAACATTACTAGCGTGAATCTGGTTAGAAGGTTGATATATTTTTTTAGAGGCTCTAGAGGAGGTTTTGCCTGTTTCAACCTCAGACAGTCATGAGTTTTTTATTGTAATTTTTTTCCCTTGTAATATAACATACTGTGCAATATACTAGTTAGTTTAAATAAAAAAACAATGATATTAAATAATATCAAAAATAAATAATAAATGAATTAAAGAGAAATATCATGCTTAGTATCCCTAACAACGGTAGGAAAAGGGGAAATCCCTTGGCATTCCCATGAATCTTTATGTGCGTGGGTGGACATAAGATAACAAGTAACAATAGACATAATTATTACATTAACAAAACATTAAACTAAACCTTTAACCAACCAATCCCCAAGAAATTCGATTCTCTATATGCTGGGAATACAAAGTTAACATTAGACATATTGTAACAAAACAAGTACTACCGGATTATTTTCATAGTTAAGAATAAAATATCCCTTCGATAAAATCGAGTCGAGAGGAATTCGAGACTCCACATATTCGTTAATGACATAACAATAAAATTATAGAATCGCAAGACTTTCTTGTAATTACAGGTTAATTCGTTACTGTATACGAGTGAAATGATAAATAGTAAGTACTGTATAAGAGTGGAAAGATAAATAGTAAGTACCCTATAAATTGTAACCGAGCTATTAAGCTCAAAAATATATAGTAAACATACTAAATTCCATCTACTTGAAACTTGCAAACAATTTGTGTTAAGAGGACGATGTCTACGTACAAGCTAAATAAGCCAAATTAAAAGGGGCTTCTCTAATATACACCCAGATTGAAAACAATTGGCTGAAGAATGGTCTTACAGTTGTATATATATGGGGCTTTTATACCCTTAGAAGAGAAGATATCAAGTTTGTTTCTAAAAGATTGAAATATTGAAGTTTTTCAAACTAAAGACTCTTCAAAATCAAATAAAATTCGTGCCTATGCACGAGGTTTAAATCCATCGAACTCTTCTTTCAGAGCAAAGAAGACGAGGTAGGCTGTTTACGCGAGAAAACATCGTTGCCATCCCTTTCTTAAGCTCACCCCAAGACCAACATTGACAATATCTTGTAAAGGAAAAATGCCTAGTATTTGAATACATATATAAGCATAAACACGTGAATAATAATGAATATATATTAATCTAAAAAAGATATAGCAAGCACCCAGAGGAATCAAATCTCTCAATGTGCAAAGAGTGGAAATGTTGAGGAAATGTATGATGCTATCTTTATCATTTTAGTTTATCTAATTTATGTTATTTTATAAATATGCAATTCTAAATAATTTAAATTTAATTTAAGTCGACATTATTTTTAATAACATTTTATTATTTTGTATTAAGAACACCTGTCAACTCTAGGATCATGAGCATGGAAGGAGCTACAGATCTCTCCCCTACTAGGTTGTAGAATGCACAACTTTGATGCAAAAATAGCATTGTGCAGAAAAGAGTTTGGGACCTTTAAGTATTTAAAGATCAAATAAGAAATCCCTCGAGCCATAACTATGTTACCAAAAATGAGAAATACCATACACGAGGCACGTTTTGGAGGTTTCCCATAAATAAGAAATGAGGAGAAAGAAAAAACCAAAAATAACTACTAAAAGTTCCAAAGATCACCCAAAACCTTCTACTATTAATTTTTTTTCCATAACATAAATAAGTATTAACATGTTTTCCATAAAAAAAAAATTTAGAGACTTCAAATACTCCCAAACATTCCAATGAAATATTTTCCTTTCTTATCATAACACTATTCAATAAAAACGAGGAACCATTCTCAAACCAAGATTATATCTAAAAATATTTAAACAACTCTATAAATTGTTAAAAAAAATTAATATCTTTTAAAACATTAAAAAAAACATGTACAAGAAGCATTTTCATCGTTAAGTTACCTTTGTAAACTCCTTAAATTCTCATTAAAAAAAAAATCTTTGTTATAGTAATATTTAATAAAAATCATAACTATTCTTAAACCAAACTGTTAAAAAAAAGCTTGGTGAAAAAAATAATGGAGTACAGTAGGTGTTTCCTCAAGATCAGATGGAGGAGGGTAAGAGTTACCATGCTCATGCCTCTCTTTTTTCCTTAATTCTTGTGATGACTTGTTGATAGTGCACCCGTGATGCTTCTAACATTCCCATATTCTCACATTTCGTAGATGATACCTGGTTCAAAGCAATCAATGTTAATTATAAAGCTTGAGCTAATAAATGAATCAACTGATAACATGCAAAAAAGGTAGCCAAACAGATGAATCAACTTGAATACCACTTGCATCAAGGGTAAAGAACTAAACAACTTGAGCTATCTATTTTATTATTATTATTAGTATAATATTACAATGACAAACTAATGATGCAATTTATTAATAATGAAAATTTGAAGTTGTATATAAATATTTTAAAAATAAAAAATTTAGGCTTTTAAAGATTTAATTGTATCAATCATGTAACATAAAAGTAATCTTTTTCAATCAAGAATTAAGATTTTAGAAAACAACATATTTTTTCAAACCTAATTTCACATTTAATTCAGTTCTCCACTTATTCGCATCTCATGTTCTCACTTCCTCTTTCTTTTTTAGCGTCTTGTGGTTACAATTTCAAAGATTATGGTGGCCAAGGATTGGTCGAATTTTTAAACCTAATTTCACATTTAATTCACTTCTACACTTATTCGCATCTCATGTTCTCACCTCCTCTTTCTTTTTTAGGGTCTTGTTGTTAGCATTTCAAAGATTATGGTGGCCAAGGATTTCAAAGGTTATGGTAGCCAAGGATTCCCAGAATATTTACTATTTAGGATTGAGGAATAAGTAAATGGCCTTTCTCTTGACCATGGTGATACAATCACTTTTTAATTTCGTACATTTAATTCGATTTCACTTATTTAGTATTTTTTGATTTATTGTCAGTGTTTTTATTTGTTTTCTTTATACCATTAGTATAATTAAAGCTTTAGGAGTGGTTATTCTGAATAACATTCAAGTGGGAATTAAGGAAAAAATTTCAAATCCAGTCTAAAAGAAATAATTATAGAATTTAGGCCTTTTAACAGCTTTTTTAAGAAGAATTTCTACCAAACCGTAAAAGTACATTTTGGAAGGTAATTTTGAAATGCCCCCAAGTTTTCCTTTTTTGTAGATTTGAGTCATGCTCAAATATAATTTTCAGGAGTGGTTTTGAATTACCTGTAATAGTTAATTTTTGGTAGAGTTCAAACTCCCCTCCCTCCAAAAGAAAATTTCAAGGTCAATTATGAACGACCTACACTATAAGGGTGGTTCTGAACCACTCATAAATGTATCTTTTAGGGGTGGATTGGGGGAACGACCTTCAAAAGTTACTTTATAGAATTTTAGATGAATTTAAAAAATCTTTTTATGCCACTTTTCAAAGGACATTTTTTCGGATCGATACTTTTGGAGAAAACTTTTCCAAAATTGTTGAAAATTCTACGTTTTGGGAAAAAAATGAATTGGTCCAAGAAAACTATTTCAGATTGGTTCTAAACCACAAATAAAACCATATAATCGCTATAATCACTATTTGAGTACAAATTTTCTATCCTAATATAGACTTCACAAGAATATCAATTAACATATATTGGATGACGTCATTAACCATTAATTACATTCACTAATATTCAGGGTATGCTTGATCCCATTTGTTCTAATAGTGACATTAGGATATCTATCTTTGTGAGGAATTTTCTTTCTCGATTCAACTAAGCTATGAGATATGGATACATAAAGTGTTGCATATATCCTTATAATATAATCAATCCAGGTCAACAACTTGTAACCCATTTTATAAAATATTATTGTTTTTGTAGTTATGATATCTATGCAAAAGATGATTCAAATTTGGTAGTGGACTTGCCTCATCTCTTATTCATTTATTTTTCAACTTGAGTATTTAAATAGACAAAATGAGCCGAGTTAAATTGATTTTTTTATAGAAAGAAGTCCAAGTTCAATTCTATAGAGTCACCATTGCTAAGAGGATGTCTTTTCATGGATATCCAAGCCTTTATAATATTAAATATTAATTTAAACAAAATTCTAGTTTTTTTTTAATTATTAGAAATGAATATATTTGTTAGAAAAGAAGTGAAGGAATTTAAGATTTTGAAGTCAAACCATAAACTTGAAAAGCCTAGATTAACTAGAGATTGGGATGATGAGAATTTCATACTACATTGTTTGATAAAAAAACAACAATAATTAGACCTGAAATAAATCCTAAGGGATTTCAACTTCGAGTTAGTGGCCTCGGAAGGTAGATTAAGTGAAAATGGATATCCGATATATTCATGTATTTTAGGTGCGATTAAGATAGGAAATTATATCTATTTAATTTTTGAGAATAATGCATTTTTCCAAACTTCAAGTTATCCTCTACATAAGTCATATATTCTACAACATTTTCAAAATATTCCTCATACTATTTATAATAAAACTAATTCATATATTAAGCAATATTCTTAAATGTTTTTTATAATAAATTAGAATTTAGTTTTACTATGTTTCTTGTAAAAAAAGACCCTAAAAAATTAATAATAAATTCATATCTAATAATAAACGATTTTTTATTAGTGTTAAACTTATCCTACATACAAATTAGTGCCCACTACCTCTCTATACACATCCCAAAGATCATATCGAATGGAATGCTTAATGACATCAATGTTTTGGTATCCTTCTTCCTTCTCCACTTCACTCCATGTTTTTATCTCTATTTTAATCTCAACCTTTCAATACTATTTTCACAATTGATTTGAGTGCATGAGTAGTGGAAATAAGAGGAGGCCAACCTGTCCTTATGTCCTTCCTCATTTTTTTTATAATAATTTAGAATTTAGTATTTATTTTATGTTATTTAGAATGAGATGTTTTATAATTAAATGTTAAATAAAACACATATAAAAATCACAATAAATGTGAAAGTTAGAGCATAAAAATCTTATAATACAAATGAAAATTTAGTAACAAACAAAAACAAAATTACATTTCTTTATAAAACCTTTCAATTCTCATTAAAAAGAAACACCATACATAATCATTTTTCCACAAATTAAATCCCATACATTTGGTAAAAATGATGAAGGATTGGAAGGTGTGTGACAACGATACCTTTGTTAGTTTTGACATAGTATCCTTCAACACAATGATTCCAATTGATAAAGCTATCGATGTTGTGAGATTAGTCTCTAATGATGAGATTGCCAAGCTCATGGAAATTTGTCTTTGGTCAACATTTTTTATTTTTAGGGGAGAAATATATGAACAAATAAAAGGGGTCTCTTTGAGGTCACCTCTGTCATCAGTGGTCGCGAAATTATTTAAGGAATATATAGAGAAGAAAGAAATTAAATCTTTTCCTCTCAAACCAAAATGGTGGTTGAGATATGTGGACGATGTATACAACAATTGGCCACATGGTGAACACAATCTAATGAACTTCACAGAACATATGAACATCAAGTACAATAGCATAAAATTCACCATAGGAAAGGAGGAGAAAAACTTCCTTCCTTTCCTCGATATACTCACCATAAAGAAGCAGGATGGCTCCTTGGCCCATCAGGTGTATAGGTAAAACACACACATAGATAGATACTTACATAGAGATTCCCATCAACATTCAGTACAGAATATTGTGATAATCAACACTTTCGCCATTCGAGAAGTAAGAATATCAGACAAGGACCATCTAAAAGATGAATTAGAACATCTAAAATTGGCCCTTCCAAGCAATGGTTACACAGATAAACAAATCATTGACACCTTTTGAAAAGCATGTAGTGCTAAAACAAGAAATCAGAGGGAATACAACTTTGTAACAAAGACCATTCTCCCTCAAAAACATGCGAGACTCGACCAAAGATCCCACTGATCTGAAACTGCAAAAGGTTGTGTATGCAATCCACTACTCATGTGGAAATAAATACATCAAGGAAATAGGACATCCCATAAGGATAAGGTTGAAATAACATGCTGTCGATTTCCATCATGAACGAATTAAGAAATATTCCATTGTCGAACAATGTTATAACACGAAACATAATATGTGCTTTGAGAATGCATAAGTCCTTCCATCTATCCCTCATTACTACAAAAAGAGATAAGGGAAGCTCTTGAGATCAATAAGTTTGTGGATAACTTAAACAGGGATGATGGATTGAAACTAAAGGAGGCTTGGATACCAATTGTACTTGTCATTAGGAATAACCCTAACTCTCACACTATTGAAGAAAACCAAAACCCAATGCATTAATTTTAATTGGGGGCTTACTTTTCTTTTAATTAACACTAGCACTGTGCCCGTGGGGGCAGAGCAAGTGGTAAAGTGGAATTGTTGAAATTGGTTGTAATTGGAAGGTCTCGTGTTCAAATCCCCCCCAAATTTACCCATGCGCCATGATTTGGGCCCTGTGAATGTACGCAGGGGTATAGTGGTAGCGGGATTGGATCCCTGGACCCGTGTCACATGAGTACTAGCTTGTCCCAAGTTGCTGATTCCCCTAGTTACCAAAAAAAAAAATTAACAGTAGCACTGTAAAATATATATATTACTCCATAAATGATAATGTTTCGAGTGTGCGGCCTCTCTCTCCTAAAGATGGACCAACATTTAGGGTTTGAAACATCATCAAGACATCCTTCACCAATGTAGCCTCCTCTCAATAATGATCTAACTTACGTAAATATCATAAATAAAATTTCTCCTCATTCTTAGAATGGTACCCTAAGTAAGCTAGGACGTGTATTTATTACACCTAATAGTATAAGAATCGAATTGAAAATCTGCAAAAACATGTCATATTATTGAAAACAACACCGTAACAACATTGGCACTAACCGATTAAGTTAACACAATTCTATATAGAAGACACTCTTGTTTTTATGGAAATAAAATTATGAACATTAACAACACCTAGTCATACAAATGTACAAATATTTTAAATGAATAAATGTTCACAACATCCTTTTTAAGAAAAAATGACATTAAAAAAATAAATTTCAGTTCAAAAATCCTTTTAATTCTCTGTACAAATTCAAACAAAAGACACTCTTACTAAAAGGGACTGAACTGATGAACATTACCCACACTTAATCATATACATACAAATAATTCAAATAACGTGATATTTAAAACATTTGCACAAATAACTTGATTTTTAAAACTTTCGTACTAGTGGAATATTTGAAAGGAAGTTACCATTCTATTACTTGAAATCATCCGTCCATAAAGATATTATTGACCGACATAAATGTTTGATCGATCTCATTAGAGATATCAATAATTTGTACATATCCATGTACAGAGATAAACATCAAACCAAATAAGGCATTTTACTCTCCTTCCACGTTTTTCATTATATATGAAAATAAATGATGATGTGGTCAACGATGGGTCATCATGAAAAACTTTCTCGCGTTGTTATCATTGTCAATGAGTTCATTTAAAGAGCCATATCTCTTTAACAAAACTATTTAAGGGAATTAAATGGTATTTAAATATTTATATATAATGAATATATATTTTACCTAAATATTTGGAAAATTTATACTTCTAATAACTAGGAAATCAATGTTTACTAAAACATAAAACACAAACCAAAACATTATTATTAGTATCATAATCACTTAATTTGGGGTTGTTGAATGTTAATAGACTACAAGTTAAGTAAAAACAAATATGCCTTAGCCATGCATCAACTATCAATCCACCCCAAATTACCCTAAATTGAATGTTACCTATGCATTTATATATCATCTATAAGTTATTCATTTATCAACCATCAATTATTTTTTATATTATTTTCTTATCTCTCACATTCTTCTAATTATATGCCATGAAGGGTTGGTTATTAATTCATGAGCTATGAGTTATTCATTCATCAACTACCAATTATCCATTCGTCAATTGCTATTATTTTTATAGTTTTTTTATTATACTTATTTATTTCGATTTTCAAGCCATTACCATAAAATTAATATCGACAATACACTTGTTTCATCCCTATACAAACCTGCAAAAACACAGACGATATTCCACCACAAAATCTTAAGATATAAACGACTATCCATGTAGTTATTATCTTGTCATTTGAACTAAAACCAATCATCGTATTTCTAATAATAATATTATGTTCTAAGTATCTAAAAGAAAACAAAAACTTAATTAATTATCCTAAAAAAAAATAACTCTCGGAATATGAAAATCCTTTGATGCTACTCATGCTCTCTTGAGCTATAAAATATTAACGTAACTTAAGTTCAAATGAAAAAATACATAATATGCATACCACATAATAGAAACAGTCCAGGAAAACAATTACTTGATCCAACAATAGTCGATTTCATCCACCTTGTTATCTAATAGTCCACAAGTAGGTTGAATCTCTCTGACTTCACCAAACCGTACTGTCAGAGTTTCTATAGCATTAGTTTTAGTACCATTAACCTCAGCAACTCAATCCATTTGGCTTACCATTAATTTATTCATATGAATGTCAATTCATTGGGCAGATTGGCTGATGACATTAGCAAAAGAAAATTAAAACAACGTGTTTTATCCAAACACACACTACATATTATACCGTACGTACATTTTTGAAATCTTGAACGTCCTAGAGTGTTTTGATTGATTGAGCATTCTTGTAAATATCGGAGCATGTTTGTCAAAATATAGCATGTTTGATGGGTATAGGATGTAAACATTGGACCATGCTACATATTCGCGATTCACAGCAATTGCATAATGAAACTATATTTTACTTGTTCTTTTGGTTGTTTTAGCATTATTTATCAAATTTCGCAAACATAACTTCTCTCATGGATAATAATAATGCTCCGAGGATGTAGATCTTTAAGAACACTATGACGTTATAGTGGGATCCAATAAGGACCCATTACTCATCTGTTCCTAGTCCCATTCATAAAGTATGTTCTTTAACTCCTTCCCCTACCTTTTCATCTTCACAATCGGTTTAGAACAAGTAACTATATGCCTCAAATCAATGAGGAGTTTGATGAATGCTTGAAATAAAAGCAAGGTTGTATGTATGCTACCATGAATCAAATTAAGTTTTAGAAGATATTTGAGCATTAAGTTTTAGAAGAGATTTGAGAAGCAATAGCTTGTGGGTATTAAGAGGAGTCCTTTTTTTAACTTGAAATCTGTATCTCATTTATTCAATGCATGTAGATTTCTAGAGGACTTATACCACTTAGGAAACATATCTCCATGATTGGATATATGTAGAACACCATGAGAAAATACATGAAATTTATAAACCAAGATTGCAGTGTCTTAGATTATTATTATCATAAAAAATCATCTAGTAACCAGGTTTTGGGTTACTAACATATCAAGGGAGGATCCCATCCTAAATTCCTAACTAGTCAACAAAATTTGAATCCAAAGAGAGAAAATTGGCTTACCTAGAACAACTAGCAATTGAACTGTTCACAAGTTTTTGTCACTCCAAGTCTTGTCCTCTGATCAAACCATATCCTTTTGTACTTGCATTAAAAAAAACTATAAAACATTCTCAAACAACTTTTGACTATTAAATGAAATGAAAAATATTACTATTGAACTCATAGTTAACTAAATAAATATATTTATTCGAGTTAAAACCAAATCATTGGTAAAATATTATAGACAAATAATTGTATAATAAACATAAGTATTTGGGGAGGGAAAGAAGCATGATCTTATATTTAAATCAAGAGACAACAAGAAAATAACACTATCACCTAAATATTTTGTAATATCCCTTGATTTATAAACATTATATATATAATATTATTATTCCATTCTATTTTCGATGAGTTTGGTGGATTGACGAATCCATCCAAATGGTCCCTGGAGGATAGTTGTAACCGCTACATTTTTTCTTTAATGAAATTTAGAATCAAAGGGACAAGCCACGTTAAAAGAGGGGACTATGCATGCAAGAGGGGGAGACATAGAGCAGTAAACCTCAGGGAAGTACACGAGGCGTCAAAATGCCTTAATGGTGTCAGATAGACCCTAGAGGAACTAGGGTGTAGTGGTTAATGGGGATTCAATGGAGAATGGATCGTAGCTGCGAAATAAGATTGGACATACCCTAGAGCAAATGCGGGTGCAGTGGTTAGTGAGGATTCCTTGGGGAATGGAACATAGCTACAAAGTAAGACCTAGGAAACAAAACTATAAGAGATCATATGCGTGGAGGTCGGACGCTACTGAGTATGTTGGGAAAGAATGAACTCTTGTTGTGTGAGCACTTTGTGTTAGGAAAGAGTTGAGAGAAATACTTGTTGTCTGAGCACTCTGTGTTAGGAAAGTGATTTATTCCTGGAAGGCTAAACTAATGTTAACTTTTTCCACTCTTCGCAAACATAGTTTAGCTCGGGGTGATTGATGAAAAAGTAGATATGTGCCCAATCTACGGTTGGGTGGAACATGGCTGTTCCATTTTCATTGTGGCTCGCTTTCCAAACAGGTTTTATTGCTAGGTTTATGTTTCTACAAATATATTGAGTTTAGAGTATATTTGCATATGTGTAAATGTGTGTTTCAATGCTTCTAAAATGATAAATACCAGTTGTAGTTTTATAGATGAAAATGTTGCTTATGAGACGGTGTATACCGATAATCTGTTTTGAAATGACTATGACTTGCATTTGGTGATGTTGGTTACTCAAATGGTGTAATATTGTTCTATAAAGAGTTACTAGGATGTTGTATGATTCCTTGGTAAATCGAGTCTAAGGGACCCCTGGTAGGGAAGCCAATGTGCTCTTCTAGGTTTAGCCCTTTTTTTGTTTAGTGAAGCCCCTGTATAATACCAATAGAGAAATTTTGAGGTTTAAAATGGGCCTCCTAAGGAAAATAATAAAATAATATTTATTAATTTTGGAGGAAAAAAGAGAAAAACTAGTTTTTGTATTCGTATTTTCGACATATCTCCCTCTGTTTTTACTCAAATTTCGATTGGGAGAGCTTGTTAGATGCGCAATTTGATTCTACATCCAGTAGGTACCCACACTGCATACTTTTGACAGACCTCGCTACCCCAAAAACAAGAAATACTTGAAAAAACATGATGAAGTATGCGGTGTGGGTACTTGTTGGATGCAGAATCAAATTCTCCATCCAACGAGCTCTCCCGATCGAAATTTGAGTAAAAACATAGCGAGATATGTCGAAAATACGAACAAAAAAAGTAGTTTTTTATGACAAATATGTCAATTCAACCATTATGGTTGATTCATTTTATTGGAATTCTATTGGTTCTTGAATTCCAACTCACAAGAACTCATTGTTCGAACATTTTGTTATAACGCCCATTTCAGACCCCAAATTTTCTTTAATGCTTAACTGCTAAGGGAGGGTAAAAAGTGTGAAGGAGAGCTTGGTTGTTGAAGTTTTTAGGAACTAGGCACTGTACACCACCATAAAATACTTAATCCTAAGTTTGTTTAAGTAAATATTTTGGAATAAGCTATGAGTCAATTGAGGGTTGGAAACTCCTTAGTATTTCCAAGGAAAAACACGGAGGTTAGGTGAAAAACTTTGGGCTGGAACACCTGCGGAATCCTAAAAATGTATAAATTTCAAGCACTTCCCCAACAGGAAATCATCAGTTCGCGTTGCAGGAGGAAAAAACAACATGAATTTATAAGGAACATGAAGTGTTCCCGCAACCTGCAATCCACATTGTTGAAGCGGAAATAGGATAAAAATTCATAAGGAAGTGGGGTGGTTATGCAATCTACAATCTGTATTGTGGAAGCAAAAAGTGGAGTAAAATATATAAGGAATGCAAGCGTTTCCACAACCCAAAATCGCATTACAGACATGGAAAACCAAGGTTAAAAAATAATGAAGGTAAGGACTTTCCACAATATGCACTACGCATTGCGGTAACTAGAAAGTGGATACCAAACTATAAAGGAATTAAGTAATTCTACAATCCACAATCCGCATTGTGAAATGCAGAAAGTGGAAAGTAGAAGAAAAATATAAAGAAAATATGGGGTTTCCGCAATCTAAAATCCACATTTTAGTATGATGCAAGGAATTTAAAGCGTTTTATAAAATGTTTCTGTTAGGGGATAATTTATGGGATAATTTGTTGAAAAACGAAACTAAGCTTATTAGGGAGTTATGATTTAAAGTGTGAGTAATAAAAATTTAAGCAAGGAAAAGATAAAGAAGTTGAGAACAATAATAATTATGAAATTCAAGAAATGTGAGTGAGGAATTAAAATAAATCCTAATCACGCAGGCAAACTACGAGAAAATACAAAAAGAAGAGAAAGAAAAGATGGAGCCTTTTTATTCTTTTCCTACACAAGTTTTTATTTTCTTAACATTTTTTGAAGCCAAAAATTTAAAATAAAAAAGATAAAAAAGAAAAGTAGATAAAGGAGATTGCATAGGCAAGTCAGCTCATTGCCACAGTACAAGTTCAACCTAGTTTTTCTTAATGATCACTTAGAGTATTCATTCCATTTGTGAGACTTTAAATATCAACTCATAAAAGGTGAAGGAAAACGTTTAGAAGAACTATGAGCTAATTAAAGTGATCCCATTGTCAAATCTTCTGAAGAGAAGACTGCAAAATAAAAAATCCTAACTCTTCAGCTTGGCATGGCTTGGGGTGGTATGTGAAAAACTTGAGAGGTTATGAATTGTTGTGGAAATCTATGGTCGAGAATAACATGTTTGTTCCATAGAAACGTTTAGAAGAACTAAGAGCTAATTAAAGTGATCCCATTGTCAAATCTTCGGAAGAGAAGACTGCAAAATAAAAAACCCTAACTCTTCAGCTTGGCATGGCTTGGGGTGGTATGTGAAAAACTTTAGAAGTTATGAATTGCTGTGGAAATCTATGGTGGAGAAGAACATGTTTGTTCCATAGAAAGTTGGATAAAAGTACAAATAAGTTTATTTAAGATATTTATTAATAAATAAAGATTCATTATTTTTCCATTGCTACACATGTTTATTTAATAATTGTTAATTGAGCTAGAGTTTAAAAAGAATCATGATTATTATGTTATCAACATTTATCATAGATATAGAATGGAAGTTTATTTAATTTGTTAATACTAAATATTATTCTTTAATTAAAGGTAGGAGAGTTTGATTTATACAGTAATGTCTAATAGCACTTTTATCCTTTGGTATGATATAAATAAAAATAATATTCACATAAATGTCGAGTACTTTTTATATTTAAAGAATGTGTATTGTATTAAATATTAATATTTTATATTTTTATTTAGAAATTATTTTGTTAATAGATTTGTTTTTAAGTTTGAATACTGTTATTAAATATCCCTATTTTACCGTGGGAAAAGAATTTATTTGTGCACCGTTGTCTATCTAGGTAATATAAATTTAAATGATGCATTTGTTATTAAGTGTTTACATAGAAATGTTCTTTTACATAATGAGCAATGATGTTAAATAATATCCAAAATAAATAATAAATAAATTAAGGAGAAATATCATGTTTAGTGTAAGAACTCCTAAATTTCATGATTTTTTTTAAATGCATGTTAACTGTAAATACATAATGCATACAAGCCTTTCACTTGTACTTGGTATTTTTTATATTATGTTAACTGTAAATACATAATGCATACAAGCGTTTCACTTGTACTTAGTATTTTTTATATTAACATAATGACCTCCGTATGATGACTTGGTAAGAGGCTTATAGTTATAATGACTTATTATTTTCTTGTCATCAGGCTCATGAAATAATCGTCAATTTAATGTCATTTAGAATTATTATATTTGTTGTTAAGTTCTAATGGTTGTTAGGTGTAATGATTCTTAGGAGGATGGGGTCATGGTATTACTTACCTTAATAGCTAACGCATACAACCCTCTAATCCGTGCAGGCGTTATATGAGGGGGTCTCACCTTAAGAAGGGCCACCTCAACAAGGTCTAAGCAAAAAGGACACAAGGGGAGGATCCTCACTAAAATTTGCATGAATGATTCAACGTAAAATAATATAAGAATTGTACTAACAAGCTATACCAAACTTAATCATAAGTATGAATGGTTGACAAGATGAGAACCAAGGAGTTGGAACTTTGGAATTTTTGGGTTTTGTTTTGAAAATTTAAAATCAATCACCGTGGCATTAAATGGGGACACGTGATGTCCTTAATCCTTCGAGATGGAGCGATGTATCATCACTTCATAATAAACCATTAGGGTTTATCTTATCTCGATTTTCGTTGGTGTATTGTATTGTTTGGGTTTTCAAACAAGGAAGAGTCACGACTCTTTGGCCCTTCAGCTCTCTGTGTGGTTTCCAAGTTAATGGTATTGTAGTGCAGGCTCTTAGGTAAGCTCTACACTGGTAGGTTGGTGGCGAAGGTGCTGAGAATTTCATCCTTCAGGACCTCATCCCTAGCCTTTCCTAGTTTTGTGGGACAAGTTCTTTCACATACTATTTTGATAGGCTCTTTGACCGACTATGAGTTTTTTTCTTGTTTGGATAGCCTTCCCTGAGTTACAAGGTAAGTTATTTAAATGATTTTCATAGGTTTATAAAATAATCTATCATTTATATTCTAAATCATAAATTTAACCTATGTTTGCTTCTATGTTTGCTTGTGGTTGCAGGAGTTTACGACTCGTTTATTACACAGGTAAGGGTTGGCCTCTATGAATAAAATATTGTTGCTCTGGTAAGGCCACGTGCCCACACTTCTTGCTCATTGTAACACGAACCTATGTGTCTTCGTGGCTATTTGGCTCTATGATTTCAAGGAATGGTGTTGTACCTTCATTTTCTAGTGATTGAACAACAAAATGTTAACCTTCAGTGGTTTCTACATACGACATTTTTCCAATTTAAATTTATAATTAAAAACCCAAAAGGATTGTTTGTAATAGTTGTTAGTTTATGTAGGGTTAAAGATCTCTTCATAGAGTCTTGTATAGAGAAATCCAATTCCACTGGGGTTTCATGAACACACGACTTCTTTTTATTTTCCTGTAAACACATTGCTTCAACCTTTGGATATATATATATACACTGTATTGTTAGGGCTATGAGACCATTTTTGTCTTTTGATTATTTTTATAAAATGATGAAATTGAGGCCGTGAGGACACACCTAAATCGATAATTGTTTAAGTGGATACCACTATGTTCAGA
>LPNX011101536.1:165804-177240 GCA_001517045.1 Pseudotsuga menziesii
TTTCTTAAATACAAAGTTTTGCTTTGCTTCCGTGTAAACCTAGCTTCTATCAACTGTAATGGAAATTATAGGAAAATATTTTGATCTCTAACATCTCTTGGATTAGTAAGAAAGCTAGTAGAGACGAGAGAATAAATGTTATTTTAGTGAGCTAGATTATACTAAGTGAGAATTTAGATGAAAAGTAAATTCATTGTTTATTAATTAATGGTTATCCTACTTATGAATGTTGTGGTTGAACTTAAATAAAAAAATAATATTAAACTCACAACTAATTATAACTTCATAGGATACTATCTAATAAATTTATGTATAAAACAATTTTTAAAATAATACATTTACCATTTAATGTCTATAGAACACTAAGGCATGCTTTATAAAACAACAATACATAACTCTGATCTTTTTCACTTGTCCTAACTTAAAAGAAATCACTAGTTCATATAATCGATCAACATTCATAGCCTTTAAGATACATATTTAGTATGAAAACATAGATAAAACAAAACAACATGCAACATGGATAAATTTGCACAAGGGGGGACAAACACCCAAACGAGACCGTTCCTCCCAACCATCTCCTAAAAGCATTCAATATCACTTGCTTTAGGACACTCGAGCATGTTCACTGAACCACCAGGACAAATATTTTTTGAACATCCCACACAAAACAACTCTGAAACTTAGCACTCAATAGCAGACTTATCTCTCAACAATTTCACTTTAGCTATCCCCTCATCAAATTCCGTGTGTGCTTGACTTTTCAATTTGCAGCAGCCATAAGGTCATTCACCTGGAATAGAATGTAATGAGCCTCCTACTCAATTTAATGGTATTTAGAATATTTCTTAGGTATTTGGGTTAGTTTTGAAATTAAATGAGCCACCTACTTAGTTCCTCCTCTCAGGTAACATGGCCACATTTTTTGGGATTTTGCTTCCCATAATACCTAGAAAGTGAACTGCTTGTGCTACCACTTGTCATTTGTCCTTCTACAACTTCTCATTCCTCCTAGTGGGTCAATGAACACTCTTTCAACAGTGTTCTTTGTATATGTGTCTCTCCATTTAATTATTTAAAATAAATAAATATTGAATTACAATCATCCTTGACCAACTTGGTCATAAAAACTTATAATAACTTTTGGCATAATGTTCTCTAAAAATAAATAAAAATATTTATTTTCTAGTTCTAGGTAGGCTACATTTAGAAACCCTAACGATAGGAAAAGGGAAAATCCCTTGGCATTTCCATGAATTTTTATGTGTGTGGGTTGGAATAAGATAACAAATAACAATAGACATAATTTATGATGATAATTAATGTCCATTGAGACCAAATTTGGTCTATCAGACCTTAAGAAGGATAATACTTGGTTTACTTTAGAATCTTTTTCTTGTCCTCAAAAAGCTTGCTAAGAGTATTTCCAATCTCACTCTAGTTTTGACAAGTTAGGAGGTTATAAAATTTGTATTGTAGAAAATATTATGAAACTAAGATCTAATGTGGGTGTAAGCAAGGCACTCTAAGAGAAAGTGATTTTCATTGTCAACCATGATAGACTCACATATATGGAAAACCATTTCCTCCCATGGATTTTTATGAATAGACCAACTCCTTGTCTCGGTATGGAGTTCATGCGAGTTCATTCTACTCTTTGCTATATTATTTGTCTTACACGTGCTGGTTACTACAGAGAGATATTTCTAATCTTGCAAGTAAGAAGTAATGACCTCCTTATTTTATCTTAATCGATTTAAATTGAGAAAAATTCAAGACTCCACATATTTGTTCGTGATATAAAAATAAACTTATGGCATCGCAACACTTTCTTGTAATTACGCGTTAATTCCTTAATGTCTAAGAGTGAAATCCAAACAATATGCTATCATGAATATGTATATTCAAGCTCTAAATGTAACTGAGCTATTAAGCTCAAAAAGTATAAGTAAATACACTAAATTCCATGTACTTCAAGCTTGTGAACAATTTGTGTAAGAGAATTGTAATATCCAAAATTTTGGACTTACAATTTATAGGCATGAGCCTATTGATCACGATGATTATATTGATGTTTTATTTTATATTGGGTCGAATACCCGACTACATATGAACATGATGATTTGTTTTGTATATTGGGCGTAAGCCAAATTGTTGATGATATATATGTATATATATGTTGGTTGTGTTGGGCATGCACCTTGATGCACATGATTGATGAAATGTTTTGTGTTGGGTGTGGACCATGAAGCACATGATATATGTGATGTTTTGTGTTGAGCTAAAGGCTCTGGAGCACATGAATAATTACATTTTTGTTGAGCATAGAGCTCTGGAACACATGAAAATATAATTCGGAAATGTTGAGCATAAGCTCTGGAGCATTCCATGTTGGTGTTGAGCATAAGATCTGGAGCATCGAATCTTTGGCCATTGTATCCCTAGGTGTATCGTACAAGTACATCCTAGCATTTATTGTTGAGTGAGATCTTTAGAATTGCACTATGTTTGTAACTCCCTATTATAAGCATTAAGTATCGGATCTGGTAAGCGCTAGGTGTTACTGGAAAGATTAAAATCTCCTTTGAGTGAAAATGACTCGAGAATAATATTGATTTTATCATACTTATTTTTAAGTGATTAAATGAAAATTTGAATTTATGTATTCTCATCAAGTACTAAAGAAATACCATGTTATACGAGGGAAATCCAACATGCAAGGATGTTTAGAGTTGCCTATCCTAGTAGACTTGAGCCATCTATCTACTTGAACTTCATAAAGAACTGTCGTTAATTCTAAGGGATCATGACACATGATGCCCGAAGACAAGTGTTAACAAGTATTTTATTACTATGTAATTTATACATAGTATGTATAAAGAATTAATTATGATTGATTATATAATTGAATAAATAAAGAAGAGAAACTCCAACAACTATTATTTATCATTAAAGGATTAATAAATAGTGAAATATCTATGAAAGACTAACTTGGAACTAGTTAACAGTTCCTAGGTTAAGAATTGAAAGTTACCCCAGTAAATTAAAAAGGGTTAAATCAAGAAATCAAGGATTTCTTGATTTAACTCCCGCTTTGACTGAAATTTCTATCTATAAAAACTCAAGCCAAGCAAAGTCTTCAGGTTCTGATTTTTCATCTCGGAGAATTATTATTTGTGCCTGTTAAGCTCCCAAGTGTTTTCTTGGAGAACGTTTCCTACAAGGAAAAGAGGATTGATCTAGAACTGATTACTAGTTAGGAAACCCTAGATTAGGAGATCTAAGCTACTTACATGTTGGAGTCCAGCTCGACGGGATTCGGATTAGAACCAAGAATGGTTCCAAGTCATGGTTGGGAGGAATGTGGTAGTTCCCAAGTGATTTGGTCATCAAATAGAGCTTATATCTACATTGAATTGTTAGCGTTGGTTATTTAAGTGTGCAGGTGCAACCATTAACAAAGCTTCAATTTCAGGTATGAAACCCTTGAAGGCCTATTCTATTTCTTCCCAAATTTTCATTACTGTTTATGTTAAGTAATGGATGGAATTAAATTTCTAACCCTAATCGTTATGTTTTATGGTTAATAATCTTCTAGGGTTTGTATATGCAATTTACTAATCATAGGTTGGGGAAATTTTAGTATATGTCGTACATTACCAGGGTTTGTACTTTGAGTTGAATTATGTAATTGTCTCCATGTTTAGTTTATGTGCACTATACCTAGTTTTTGTTACAAGTTAGCCTATTCTACTAGTTGCATTACTTTGCTGGCATATTTCATTTGTCAAAGAGGGTTAATTTTAATTAAAGATTTTTTCAGATGTACACGATAAATATATAAATAGAATTACATAAATATAGCAGTATCGAAATAGTTTTATAATTGATGTACTATTCAATTTATTATAAACTAATGTACAAAACCTAGATATTCTAAACTAAATCAACTAAGTACAGACAGAGAAAACTAAATCTAAGATAATAACTCATTAAATACCTTCAAGGTATATCTAAACAAGTACAAAATAAATATCATAACATTCCATTAAATAAGCATAATCGTAATTAACCAAAAATAGAAGGCATCGTGACCATCCATGTGGTCCAATATCAAAACTCTGTCTTATTATATAAATCCACAGTCCAAATCGCTTAGTCAATAATTGCATCCATTTACATAACTTAAATGTTTAATTCAAAGTCCTTTTATTACAGTCATCCATTATAAAAACATAAAGTGTTTTAAAGGTCCGATTTAAATCTACACATAACCAAACGTATCATATTAAACATTTAAACATCTAAAACCCATTTTTCCAACAAGAGGTCGTGACATCAAATCCTATAGATGTTTCGATGCAAGGAAATAATAGTATTACAATCATAAGCATTTTATATCCAAGCAATAAGCAGTCGCATAACAATTCTCTATAGATCCCATGCTTTACATCTAAAGTATGCAAGCTACATTTATAAGCTATGCCACAATACTATAAACAAACAATGCATACACTAATAGTGAGGCCGTAAAGACCCTATCTACGGTATCGGCCAAGTTCCAATATAATCACACAGTCACGCTAATAAACCAAATCGATATCATGCGCTATCATAACCCTGGCTGTTACAGGCCTATTCTTTCCAAGTAAACAATTTACATATCAAATGCCAACTAAAATCTATCGCAATGATTGGGACAGGCACATGCCATTTGTGGCATGGCCTACACCCACACCGAGCCAATATAACAACTAAGAGTTCAATACTCATTTTTAAACACAGATTCCATTTATACGCTAATGTAGAGTACTTGGTGGTAAGCCAATGGGCTATGTCACCATTGTTATAATGGTGTAGCCCATGGCATAACTCCCAAGCTCTATAAGCTCCTGACTAAAATACAATCCAAACAAATAGAGTGTTGTGCATACTGAACTTAACCCAAAAAAATATTTATACGCAGAGTAAATTTCCACATGCTTTAAGGCCACGATCGATCCCATTAAAGCCCACATAAAACACAACATTTAAATAACCATACAAATCCCAAGTTTAAATAGTATTAAACACTGAACGAAATCATAGGCATTTCATACCAAAACTTTATAGTCTTTATAGTAAAAAACAACGTGTAGTGTAATTACATAGTGAGGCACAAATCCTCCTAATAGATAGTCAAGTACTAAAAAATTAATGGCAAGCTATGAGCTATTGCACCATTACAAGTAATGGTGTAGCCACAGCCTAAACAAATGCTAAAACTCTCAATGAGAGTCCATTTAAAACAAGAGAAAGCTACATCGTAAACCCCAAAGGTAGACTAAACAAGATCCACATGAAACCCCACCCAGTAAATATTTCCAACTCAGGAATGCCCAGAATGAGAGGAGGCAAGTAAATCTTGCTAGCAGGCTTACCATGGCAATGAAGAAGAAATTCCAAATTGACAAGTGTAGCCTGTGCAAACCCTGGAGCACCTTCGCATTCACCTATAGAAAATTACACGAGGGCATGAGAAGCATGACCATACCATGGAGAAAAACAAACAACACAATGCATTTTACACAGATTCGGTCGAGCTTACCTTTGAATTGATGGGGTCATCTCCATTCTTCAAATGCACAGAGTCCACACTAAACCACAATTCCAAAACCATAATACACAAATAGCGAATGCCAAGTCCTTTTCCAAGGGTTTTCGCCAACCCCAATGGAATTAATGGTAGTAACTGGTGGCCATTAACGCCTCCATAAAACCAAACCATAAGTTTTTGGATAAACATTATATCAACCAAGTCATATGTTAAACCCTCTATACTATGGTTTTTCTACCCTTGAAATGTCAGCACAAGATCAATGCTAATGACATGGTATGTATACCATAGTCCCAACCTTATGGTATGCACAACCCTTAACACTATCATTTAGTGTTACAATGTTTTCTCTTAGCATCAAGCTTATGGTGTTATCACATTCCCTTTATGCTAGTTCATATAGGTAGTGTATGTGCTTAAGTAGTAGTCTAGGTTTGTATCATCTAGGAATCATGGCAAACATAGTATGCCATGATGCCCTCACTAGGAAGAACAAGCGTAATTTCCAAACTCGTAACCAAGACAGACCTGCAAAATGGAGACAAGAGAAGAGAAAGTAACTAACCAAGAGATAGATACTAATAATGGAAGGACAATGAGATAATTTATAGAATCCATTAAATTAACTAATAAATATATTTATCAAACATAGGGCATACCTGAGTCGTAAGACGTAACAGTAACAAAAGTACAGGGAAGAATGGGAAGTATAACGAAGAACTCAATTGTTTCAAGTAACACATAATCCCAATGTTGCAAGAGTAACCGATGAATCAATGAATAAGGTGCCTTAGTTCAAATGAACTAAGTAATCCTACATAACGAAGAATAACGTTACCTCTCAGATCGTTAGGGGATAACAAGTCCCGCCACTCCCTCACTTTGTTCCCATCAACAAAGTTAAGTTAGTTTTTATTAAATAAACAAAGTATACATGTGCAGGAGCAAAAAAATAATCTATACAACTCATTCATTCACCGACAGTAATAACTACGATAGATCAATAGTTTAAATAACAAAATTAAGACATAAGAAGTAAATGGACTAATAGTAATTGAATGGATAAGATATTTAAAAGGAAATGGATAGATTCCGAAGAGGTAAAAAATTTAAGGAGCATCTATGTTTCCGCATGAGTACTAATGATCCCTTTTGGATAGTTTTCACTAGCGTATAATTTTTTTTTCAATTTTTGGGGACATTACAAGTGGTATCAGAGGCTAGTTTCAATACTGAGAGACTTATGGGCATACCAAGCATTCACATAGAGAAAATAAAGTATGTTAAGTAATTTTTGTTACTAACAGAAATTTATTTTTGCTGCTATTAAAATTTTTTGTGTTATAGCAAAATTTGTACAGCCCTGTTCAGTTTATGAATACTGAGGAAGAAAATAGCCGCCAGGAAGAAATGGCCACCCCCACTTTAGAAGTGAACTTGGTGGTTGAGATAAACTCTGATGTGTTGAAAACTTTGCACAGTCTTCAAGATCAACTGAATTTTTTTAGAGAAGACAGTCTAAATGAAAGAAAGAAATAACAAGCTATAAATGAAGCATTATTACATAACATGATGGGAAAGAGCCCATGGGGTAAACTTACCCAGTCCACCAACATATATGAAGAGAACCATACCATGAGTGGGCCAGCAACCCAAGAGAAGCAGAAAAAGAATGTACACCTAAAGAGACTAAAGGAGATCATCACACTCCTGCTAAGTGATGACTCACTTTCTCCATGGAGAAAGAGGCAAAGAAGTGACGACAGTCTTCAGGGGGAGGTTCAAAAAATAAGAGCCTCGACCTATGAAGGTGAAGTAAACACATGAGAAAAGGCAAAAGAATGGTTGTTGGGAATGAGTAAGTATTTCTAGGTTCATAACTATTCAAGTATGACACAAGCTAGGCTTTCCATCTATAGCCTGAATGGTAAGGAAGCAAGATGGTGGCGATATTTAAGCACACCAAGAAAGATGAGCTATGAGAAATAATCTGGAAAAAACTTTCGGAAGATTTTCCAAGAGAAATACATGTCAGAAAGGTTCTTTGACTGCAAGGTAAAAGAGTTCCATGAACTGCACATGGGATCCATGACTATGGACGCATTTATAAACAGATTTCTAGATCTACTGCATTATGTACCGTATATCAAAGAATAGAAGGTGAATATCCAACACTTCCTAGGATGTAATCCTCCAATTTTTTGGGACAGGATAGAATTCAACATGCCGAAGACACTAGATACTACACTACATAAGGCTCAACTTTGTTATGGGCATGGAAATTTACGGCAGGAAAACCAGAACCGAAATAGAGAAAAGTATAGAAACTTTTCTGATAACCACAAGACTGGGTCGAACCCACAACCTTATAGAAAGAAAAATAAAAAATTACAAGCGAAAAGAACTTCAACAAAATTGGTACAAATCCTTATGTACCAACTCCTAATGTTAATAAGTAAGTGGTGAGTGGAGCCAATGCTACCCCTCTAGCGATCAAGTGCTGGAAGTGCAACGGGACACATTATGCCAAGATTGTAAGAACAATTACAATGGATTCTTGAATAACCTACAAGAAGAACCTATTGTTGAGGATATAGCAGGAACCCCACAAATCTATGCAACATTATATGGCCAACAGGCGGACCATCAAGCTACAATGGTCAAGATCTAAGGTAAGATCTTGAACACCTATGTTTCAATACTTATTGATCCTAGTGTTTGGCAGAGCTATGTTGCACCTAATATTATTGATTTGTTCCAGTTAGGAAAAGTAAATCATGATAAAACTTGGCTGGTATAGTTAGCCACTGGTATGAAATGAAAGGTTTCAGAAATTGTTAAAGAATGTGAAGTAAACTTAAATGGTTTCCTTACGAAGGTAAACCTGAACATCATACCTTAAGGATCATATGATATTCTTATTGGCATGGACTAGTTGGAACAACACCATGTCATGCTTGATTGTCTACACAAGTCTATCTTGTGTATTGATAGCCAAGGGAACCAAGTGAAGGTTCAAGGCATCCCAAAGAAAGTTTTTGTAAGACAAATATCTTCCTTACAAGCAAAGAAGTGTGTTAGGAAGAGCTGCAAGTTATTTGCAATGAACATCTAAGACGTAGAGTTTGATATAAAACAACGGATAGAAGACTTCCCCATACTTGAAAAATTCAAGGACATGTTTCCTGAGGAAATCCCCATATTACCTTCGAAACGAGTCATAGAATTTTCCATCGAACTGGCCCCAGGATCAGTTTAAGCTTCCAAATCCCCTTACTGCATGAGTGCACCACAATTGGTGGAACTCAAACTATAGTTGTAGGAATTAATAGAGAAGGGGTATATCTGACCCAGTGTGTCCCCTTTGGAAGCACCGATTTTGTTCACAAAGAAGAAGGATGGTACAATGCGGATGTGCATTGATTACCGTCAGTTGAGCAAAATGACTATAAAGAACCATTACCCGCTACCTAGGATCTTGGATTTGTTGGACCAGGTGGGAGAATCCAAAATCTTTTGAAAGATTGACCTGCGATCTAAGTACGATCAGGTACAGACTCAAGATGAAGATATTCCCAAGACCACCTTCCGTACAAGGTACGAGCACTACTTGGGACAGTTCGGTGGATCAACTCATGTTAGGGCCTGACATGTTATTGGACTTGGAACAGTTAGTTACCAAGATCTAGGGAAATCTTAAAGAGGCATAAGACTGTCAGAAAAGTTATGCGAACAAGAAAAGGAAAGATAAAGACTATCAAGTGGGTGAGCATGTCTACTTGAAAGTGAAAGAAAAATGGAGCTCGTTGAGCTTGGATAGGTGTGGTAAGTTAGCACCTAGATTTTGTGGGCCTTTTGAAATTCTGGCCAAGAAAGGAGCAATGCCTTATGAACTAGCGTTACCTGCGCACATAACAGTTCATAATGTTTTCCATGCATCTTTATTAAAGAAATATGTTTATGACACTAAGCATGTCATTGATTGGTCATTATTCCAGGTGGAACTTGAGCGAGAGGTTTCCCCTGAGGATTTGCATATGTTGGACAAGAGAGAAGTGCAACTTCATAAGTGCACTGTAGTCCAATTGAAAGTGTAGTGGAAGCACTTTGAGGTAGATGAGGCTACCTGGGAGAATGAGGCCACCATGAGAAAGGCTTACCCCGCCTTTTTTCATGATATCAGTCAAAGTCCATAGAACACCAGGGACGGTGTTGTACTAATCGAGGAGGGATATAATATCCTGAATTTCGGACTTACCATTTATAGGCATCAGCCTATTGATCATGATGATTATATTGATGTTTTATTTTATATTGGGTCGAAGACCCCACTGCACATGAACATGATGATTTGTTTTGTATATTGGGTGTAAGCCAAATTGTTGATGATATATATGTATATATAGGTTGGTTGCGTTGGGAGTTGAATCTAAAGCACATGATTGATGAAATGTTTTGTGCTAGGTGTGGACCCTGAAGCACATGATTGATGAGATGTTTTCTATTGAGCGAAAGGCTCTGAAGCACATGAGTATTTACATTTGTGTTGAACATAAAGCTATGGAAGGCATGAAGATATAGTTTAGAAATGTTGGGAATAAGCTCTAGAGCATTCCATGTTGATGTTGAGAATAAGCTCTGGAGCATCACACGTTTGGCCATTGTATCCTTAGGTGTATCGTACAAGGACATCCTAGCATTTAGTGTTGAGCGAGACCTCTAGAATTGCACTATGTTTGTAACTCCCTATTATAATTATTGAGTAAGGGATCTTATAAGCACTAGGGTCTACTGAAAAGATTAAAATCACCTTCGAGTGAAAACAAATCGAGAATAATATTGATCTCATCATACTTATTTTTAAGTGATTAAATGAAATTTCAAATTTCTATATTCTCATCAAGTACTAAAGAACTACCACGCTATACGTGGGAAATCCAACAAGAAAGGATGTTTAGAGTTTCCTAGCCTAGTACACCTGATCCATCTATCTACTTGACCTTCATAAAGAAGTGTCGTTAAATCTAAGGGATCATGACAAATGATGCCCGAAGTCAAGTGTTAACAAGTATTTTAATACTATGTATTTTATACATAGTATGTATAAAGAATTAATTATGATTAATTATATAATTCAATAAAGAAAGAAGAGAAACTCCACCAACTATTATTTATTATTAAAGAATTAATATATAGTGAAATATCTATGAAAGACTAACTAGGAACTAGTTAACAATTTCTAGGTTAAGAACTGAAAGTTACCCCAGTAAATTAAAAAGGGTTAAATCAAGAAATCAAGGGTTTCTTGATTTAACTACCCCTTTGACTAAAAGGTCTGTTTATAAAGACTCAAGCGAAGAAAAGGCTTGGGGTTCTGATTTTTCATCTAGGAGAATTATTATTTCTGCCTATTTTACTCCCAAGTGTTTTCTTTGAGAAATTTCCCTGCAAGTAAAAGAGGATTGATTCAAAACTAATTACCAATTAGAAAACCCTACCGTAGGAGCTCTAAGCTACTTTCATGTTGGATTCCAGCTCGGGGGGATTCGTATTAGAACCAAGAACGATTACAGGTCATGGTTGGAAGGAACGTGGTAGTTCCCAAGTGATTTGGTCATCAAATAGAGGTCAGATATGTATCGAATTGTTAACAATCGTTATTTAAGTGTGTAGGTGCAACCATTCACAAAGCTTCAATTTCAGGTATGAAACCCTTGAAGGCCTATTTCATTTCTTCTCAAAGTTTCATTACTATTTATGTTAAGTAATGGTTGCAATGAAATTTCTGACCCTAATGGTTATGTTTTATGGTTAACAATCTGATAGGGTTTGTATATGCA
>LPNX011101536.1:177578-195068 GCA_001517045.1 Pseudotsuga menziesii
AATAAAGTGCTTTAAAGGTCCCATGTAAATCTACACATAACCAAACGTACCATATTAAAGATTTAAACAACTAAAACCCATTTTTCCAACAAGAGGCCGCGACATCGAATCCTATAGATGTTCCAACTCAAGCCAATAGCAGTATTGCAATTATAAGCATTTTATATCCAAGTAGTAAGTAGTGGCATAACCATTCTCTATACAGCCGATGGTTTACATCTAAAGTATGCAGGTTACATTTATAAGCTGCGCCACAATCCTATAAACAAACAACACATACACTAACAGTGAGGCCGTAAAGACCCTAGCTACGGTCTCGTCCAAGCTCCAATCTAATCACACAGCCACGCTAATAAACCAAATCGATATCATGGGTTCTCATAACCTTGGCTATTACAGCCCTATTCTTTCTAAGTAAACAATTTACATATTAAATGCCAATTAAAAGCTATCACATTCATTGGGAGAGGCACATGCCATTCGTGGCATGGCCTACACCCACGCTGAGCCAATATAACCACTAAGAATTTAATACTATATTTTAAACATAGAGTCCATTTATACGCTAACGTAGAGTACGTTGTGGCAAGCCAATGGGATACGGCACCATTGTTACAATGGTGCAGCCCATGGCATAACGCCCAAGCTCTAGAAGCACCCGACTTAAAATACAAATCAAACAAACACAGTGCTGTGCATACTGAACTTAACCCAAAACAATATTTATCCGCAGAGTAAATTTCCACAGTTTTTAAGGCCATGATCAGTCCCATTAAAACCCACATAAAACACAGCATTTAAATAACCATAGATATCCCAAGTTTACACAGTATTAAACGTTGAATGAAATCGTAGGCATTTCATACCAAAACATTACAGTCTTCATATTAAAGAACAACGTGCAGTGTAATTACATAGTGAGGCACGAATCCTCCTTATAGATAGTCAAGTATTAGAACGTTAAAGGCAAGCTGTGAGCTATGGAACCATTACAAGTAATGGTGTAGCCACAACCCAAACAAATTCCAACTCTCAATAAGAGTCCATTTAAAACCAGAGCAAGATACATTTTAAACCTCGTAGGCAGAGTAAACAAGTGCCACACAAAACCCCAACCTAGTAAATATTTACAACTCAGGAATGCCCAGAATGAGAGGAGCCAAGCAAATCTTGCTAGCAAGCTTACCATGGCCATGAAGAAGAAATCCCAAATCGACAGGTGTAGCATGTGCAAACCCCAGAGCACCTTCACATTCACCTTCAAAGAATTCCACGAGAGCATGAGAAGCATGACCATGCTATGGAGAAAAACAAACGACGCAATGTATTTTACATAGACTCAGTCGAGCTTACCTGTGAATCAATGGGGTCATCTCCATTCTCCAAATGCATAGAGGCCACACTAAACCACAATGCCAAAACCATAATACACAAACAGCGAATGCCAAGTCCTTTGCCAAGGGTTTTCACTGACCCTGATGGCATTAATGGCACTAACTGGTGGCCATTAACGCCTCCATAAACCCCAACCATAAGTTTGTGGATAAACGTTATATCAACCAAGTTATATGTTAAACCCTCTATATTATGGTTTTTCCACCCTTGAAATGTCAGCGCAGGCTCAATGCTAATGACATGGTATGTATACCATAGTCCCAACCTTATGGTATGCACAGCCCTTAACACTACCAGTTAGTGTTACAATGTTTTCCCTTAACATCAAGCTTATAGTGTTATCACATTCCCTTTATGCTAGTTCATATAGGTAGTGTATGCGCTTAAGTAGTAGTCTAGGTTTGTAGCATTTAGGAATCATAGCAAACGTAGTATGCCATGATGCCCTTGCTAGGAAGAACAAGCGTAGTTTCCAAAATCGTAACCATGATAGACCTGCAAAATTGAAATAAGAGAAGAATAAGTAACTAACCAAGAGATAGATACTAATAACAGAAGGACAGTAAGATAATTTATAGCATCCATTAAATTAATGAATAAAGATATTTATCAAACATAGGGCATACTTGAGTCGCAAAATGGAACAGTAACAAAAGTACAAGGCAGAATGGGAAATATAACTAAGAACTCAATTGTTTCAAGTAACCAATAATCCTGATGTCACAAGAGTAACCGATGAATCAATGAATACGGTGCCTTAGTTCGAATGAACTAAGTAAGCCTGCATAACGAAGAATAACCTTACCTCTCAGATCGCCTTGGGAGAACAAGTCCCGCCACTCCATCACTTTGTTCCCATCAACAAAGTTAAGTTAGTTTTTATTAAATAAACAAAGTATACATGTGCGGGAGCAAAACAATGATCTATAGAACTCATTCTTTCATCGACAGTAATAACTAAGATGAATCGATAGTTTAAATAACAGAATTAAGACATAAGAAGTAAATGAACTAATAGTCACTGAATGGATAAGAGATTTACAAGACAGTGGGAAGATTCCGAAGAGGTCGAGAGTTTAAGGAGCATCTATGTTTCTGCATGAATACTAATGATTCCTTTTGGGTAGTTTTCACTAGCGTATAATTTTTTTTTTCAATTTTTGGGGACATTACGATAATATACACCTAGATTGAAAACAATTGACCCAAGAATGGTCTTACAATTATATACATAGGTATTTTATACACTTAAAGAGAAGGTACGAAATTTGTTTCTAGAAGATTGAAATATTGAATTTTTACAAACTAAAGATTCTTGAAAATCAAACAAAATGTCGTTCCTATGCACGAGGTTTAAACCCATCAAACTCTTGCTTTGGAGCAAACAAGACAAGGTAGGGCGTTTCCCGTGTAAAACACCATTGCCATCCCTTGTTTAAGCTCACCCCAAGACCAACAAGGACAATATCCTCTAGAAAGCAAAAAGGACTACATTAGTATTTAAATACATATATAAATGTAAACAGAGAAATAATAAAAATAACATTGCGCACGAAAGAGTTTGTGACGTTGAAGTATTTAAAAATCGAATAAGAAATCCCTCAAGCCACGACTATGTTATAAAAAATGGAAACATGAAACGTAACTATAAACCCGAGGTTTCCAATACCAAAAATAAGTAATAAAGATTCGAAAGATCGCCCAAAATATTTTACTATTAAAAACATTTCCATAACACACTTAAATATCAACATATTTTCCATAAAAAACTTAGAGACTTGAAAAAGCCTCCAACATTCCAATGAAATGTTTTCCTTTCTTATCATAACACTATTCAATAAAAATGATAAACAATTCTCAAACCAATATTGTACCTAAAAATATTTTAAAAACTCTGTGAATTGTTAAAAAAGTTACAGGGCTTTAAAACATTAAAAAAAGACGTTTGAGCATTTGAATAGTTAAGATACGTTTTGTAAAACAAAAATTAAAAACTTGGAAAAATCCTAAATTGTTGTAGAAAACTTTCCCTTTATTATTGTAATATTTAATAAAAATGAGAATTATTCTTAAACCAAACTGTTAAAGAAAACTTGATGAAGAAAATAATAGGCATCTTCTGACATTTCGGACATGCTACCTGGTTTAAAGCAATCAATGTTAATTGTAAAGGTTGACCTAGTAAATGAATCAACTGATAACATGCAATAAAGGAAGCCGGACCGATGAATCAACTTGAATACCACTTGCATCAGGGTTAAAGAACTAAACAACTTGAGATATCATTTAAAGTTCATTTTCTTTATTATTAGTATACATATGCTTTTAAAATGACAAACTAATGATCCAGTTTCTTAATAATGAAATTGTGAAATTATATATGAATTTTAAAAAGAAGGCTCTCAAAGAGTCTAATTGTATCAATCATGTAGCATAAAAGCAATGTTTTTTAATAAAAATTAAGATTTTAGAAAACAAAATATATTACGAAAACCAATTTCACATTTAATTCAGTCCACTACTTATTCACATCTCATTCTCTTACCTCCTCATTCCTTTTTAGGGTGTTCTGGTTAGCCTTTCAAAGATTATGGTGGCCAAGGATTTCAAAGATTATGGTGGCCAAAGATTGGTAGACTATTTAGGATTGAGGCATAAGTAAATGGCCCTTCTCTTGACCATGGTGATACCTTCTTTCCATACATTTAATTTGCTTTCACTTGTTTGGTATCTCTTAATTTATTGTAAGTGTTTTCTTTATGCCACTAGTATAATTGAAGCTTTAGGGGTAGTTTTTTTTTAAACTTTAAAGTAGGAAGTAAGGGAATTTTATCAAATCCATTTTAAAAGAAATAATTATATAGTTTAGGCGTTTTTAATGGTTTTTTAAGAATAATTTATAGCAACCCCTAAAAGTGCATTTTGCAGGGTAATTTTGAAATTCCCCAAGTGTTCCTTTTTCATGTACATTTGAACCATGCTCAAATATAATTTTCAAGGGTGATTTTGAATTACCTATAATAGTTCATTTTTGTTATATTTCAAACTCCCTCCCTGAAAAGACCTTTTCTTTTCAATTATGAACGGCCTACAAAAACCATTATAAGGGTGGTTCTGAACCACCCCGAAAAGGATCTTTTGGGGTGGGGTGGGGTGGGGTGGGGTGGGGGTAAAGAGTTAATTTCTATAAATTTAAATAAATTTATAACATCCTTTATGCCACTTTTTAAAGGACATTTTTTTCACATCGATACTTTTGCAGAAAACTTTTCCAAAACTGCTTAAAATTCTACATTTTGTGGAAAAAGTAAATTGGTCTTAGAAGACTATTTTAGAATGGTTCTAAACCACAAATAAAACCATATTAAAGCTATAAAAAGTACTTAGAGTATCTAAACACTATTTAAACATAAATTTTCAGTCTTAATATAGACTTCGCAAGAATATCAATTAACATATATAGGGGGAAGTCACTAACCATTAATTACATTCAGTAATATTGAGGGTATGTGTGATCCCATTTTTTTTCTCTCCCAATGATTTAATAATAACATTAAGATATCTACGTTATCTAAAATCATATGTTGCATAATTAAATGTTAACAAAAATAAATATACACATAAAATTATTCCTATAAAAATCATAAAAATCACAACAAATACAAAAAGTGAGATACGCAAGTTATAGTGTAAAAAACTTACCAATGAAGATTTAATAACAAACAAAAACACAATTACATTTATTTATAAAAACTTTCAATTCTCATTCAAAATAAACATCACACATAAGCATTTTTCCAGGAAATAAATCTCTCCTCATTCTTATAATGGTACCCTAAGTAAACTGGGAAGTGTACTTGTTACACCTAATGTTATGGGAACAAAAATGGCAGCATGAAAAATTATTGAAAACGGCATGCTAACAAGTTTGATACTGATCGATTAAGTTATCATATAATGCTATATAGAAGATAGCCTTATTTTAAAGGACTAATATTATGAACAGTAACAACATCGCCATACAAATGTATAAATATTTTAGATGAATTAATATTTAAAATTTTTCTAATGTGCATTTTATTGAATATTCTACACATATTATATATTATTCCACTTAAATGATGGAAAAAATTCCTAAAGTGAATTTTAATGAATATTCTAAAGATATCATAAATTATTTCACCTAAATGATTGAAAATGTTCATAACTAACATTCCTAAAGTGTATTTTATTGAATATTCTACAAATATCATATATTAATCCACCAAAATAATTAAAAACATTCCTAACTAACATTCCTAAAGTGCATTTTATTGAACATTCCTAATGATTGAAAATCATTTAAACAGAAGTGCAAGATATTGTATATGGACATCAACTAACGTATTCAACATTCCTAACATTCATGAAGTGCATATTTAGAAAAATCATTTAAACATTTAATTAAATTATATTTGAACTTGATCCAAAAAATATATATATCAACAGTCCAAAATTATATATATGTATATATATATATATATATATATACAAGTTTAAAATATATAAGTTAAAATGATAAGTTTAAAGTTTTAACATGGAAAATGTCAAATTAACAAGTTCACAAGTATAAAAACATATATAGCTATGTAATATCCATTGTATGGATATCACTCTCCAAATAATCGGGGAAATTGACCTATAACACATGCAACATTTAATTACGCATCAATATATAAATTTTATACCGTAAATAAACTTTAATAAAAATACAATTGGAATTTAAAGTAATAAAAATGAATAGCTATACCTTGGTGAGTCCAACACCCAAAGAGGTCACCACATCCATATCCATGGAAGGTTGTACAATATGTTTACCCACCTACGATTTTAATTTCATTATGTAAAATTTTCATGTACATACATATAAAATAAATTAAAATTTAAGATTCCAATCAGTAATCTTAAACATTTGAAACATGTAATTTAAACAACATAAAATAAATTTAAACAAAATGTCAATTGTTTTTAATCATTACTAAAACATTTGAATTGTGCAATTTACCTCAAAATCTTGGGGGACACTAGGAATGTCTCCCAATATTGATGATGAGAGGGTCTCAATACCCATGATCCTAAGAGAAGGGGTCAAAACCTATGAACACAACAAAAATTTTAATCTTAAAAAAAGGTGTCATGGCAATAATGAGAACATATAAATTTATAGATATTTATTAAAATGTACATATTTCAATGGCCCTCGCTTAACACTAGAGTCGACCTTAAAATTACGTTCATCCAACATTTGAAGGAAATCATTGAAATGAGTTCATTTTAAATACACACACACACACACACACACATATATATATATAAACCACCAAAACATGACTTAACAATTATGAGGAAAAAATAAAATCTCTCACATACCTCTCACCTTCCTCCTTCCTCGTGATGTACTAAATCAAACAACGCATCTCGACAATGTTGCATAGGCCTTGGTATCTTCAAGTTTCATTGAATATACCTTAATGTTTGTTTTATAAGAAAAATGTGCATGAGAATAGGTGCGTTATCTATGTCGATTCATGCCCGCATAAACCCCCACTAAAGCGCATGGTAAGTTTTCTCCTATGATGCTTTTTTCCTCTAGAACAATCCGAGATCACCTCCATATCTGGTTTTAATGTAACAAGTCTTTGTGGTTGAGGCACCAAACGAGGTGTATCCTTAGGCAACAATGGATTGTGAAAGGTTCCTTCTCATTCATATGTCCTACCTTTTCCAACCCTGCAAAATTTTGATGGAGCATCTGTGTAATCTCGCTTCATGTTTGAAAAAAACATGCATAAATAAATCTCTCAAAATAATGTGGTACTTCATAATTCCATGGAAATCTATCAAAGGTAGCCAATAATCTATGATATAAATGGTGTGAAATCTCAGGGTTCTTGAAATATTGCACCTTCAACATATTCCACTTCGGTACTTATTTAAAATTAAACATTGAATTATAATCTTATTTTGATACCCTCTTCTATACATCAACCTGCTTCTCAGGACCCCTCACCTAAGTCTTCCATATTTGCATCAAGTGAATAAAACAATCTATTCTTGGCCCAACACTTCTATAGGCACTAATAAACTTGCCTAAATATTCCAGAAGTATTTGCAAACTTTGTGGACTCTTAGTTGGGAGTTCCAAGCTAGCAAGATCATCCCTGAATTTGTTATGGGGGGATGTGCATTTTTCAAGGGTAACAAAAGCAATATCATTTTCCCAAGGAAGATCATTGAGTATATATGAAGGATAAATTGTCATGGGATTATAGCCATGTTCTATTTCAAAAGTATCCCTTAGTTGACCTTGACACTTTTGTTGAGCATTTGCATGACCATTCTCTTGTTCTGTTGCAACATCCTCAACATATCCACCCCTTGCATCATCCCCCTACTTTTATCCAAATGCATCACCCCAATCTCTCAGAATGCATCACCGTAACCCTCAGCAGAACCACAATATTCTACATTTACACATGTGATCATGTATAATTTAGTATATAAAGACATAAGAATATATATACACATGTGGAAATTAGTAATTTATTTAAATAAATAATATATATATATATATATATATATATATATAACATATTACCTATAAATTGTTGCCGGTATATTGGTTGTTCTCTAAAATAACAACCAAAAGAGGGAAAATGGTCATGACATGGAACAAACAATCGACAAGACATAGATGCTTTCCCACTCTTAGGAGACAATCTATTATGGTGTCTCTCTACAAATAAAAATGCTAACAAAACTTAGTAAAATCAATGAACAAGATTTAAAACAAATATAAATATGCATGCCGAATCAAAATTTTGCATGTGCATAAATTTTAACAACATATTCAACTGTGAGTTGATATAGTACACTAGAATCTCTAGATTTTTTAGACCATCTTTGAGAACGAACATTTGAAGGAGTTTCAGTAGATGTAGGTGTGGTATTAGGAATCCTTGTCTCAATGGATGTGCGAGTACATATCTTACTCAGAGAATGAGTGAATGCCTCATCTCAATCAATCTCTACAATATCTCTCCTATAAACATTAAAACAATAATCAATAAACTAATGGAGTTTAGCCAATGGAAACTAACGATAATATTTCTAGGTAGTTTACCCATAGAAAGTTTTTAAGGACAAAAAGAAAACCAATTGAATATATTTATTGTGTTCCCCTATTTTTTATATGAATTTGTGTTATTCCTACATGTATCCCCCTTTATTTATCCTAAACAAGGCATTCCTCATCCCGAACAAGTATCACTATTATTAAGATCATCTCCATAGTCATCGTGTTTGACATAGTTATGGTTAATAAAACATATTATGATCATGAGACATTAGGGAGATCAGAAATATTTTGGGATTCATTAAATATTAAATCATTTTTATACGCAACCCTATGGAGGACAAAAATCCTCCTTTAAGTAGGATTGAAGGATCAAAATTCCTCTTTCAGATGGGATTGGCATATTTGGATTTAATTTTAAGGTTATACTGTTAACTTTTCTAGTAAGGGTTCCATATTTTATTGATATTGTGAATTCCAACAAATTTCTTTAAAATATCCATGAAAGAAATAAACATAGATTTTCCCAACCAAATATATTATAATGTGATCCATGATATTTTTATTTTGCTGAATTCTTTTAATAGGTTTTAATCTCTTTTTAAAGAGAGTAGAGGATAGGGCTGATATAAATTTAAAATAAGAAAATATTTTTCTTTAATAGTTTATGTGAAAGTTGTTTTTGCAAATCATCATACTTATCAACTCCTCTGCTTGCTCTCTAACTTAACTACCAATCATGTGAATACTTTTTTAGGAACTAATCTAAAATATTTTCTTCCATCCTCTCTATAATATCGTGAATTTCGGACCTAAAAATCATGGTCATGAACCCCATTGATTATGATGTTATCTTGATGTTTTATTTTGATATACTGGGTCATAGACCCCACTACATATGAAAACGATGATTTTTTTGATATATTGGGCATAAGCCAATTGCATATGATATATATATGTTTTCTTTTGTTGGGCATGGAACCTAAAACACATATTTGGTGAGATTT
Organism: Pseudotsuga menziesii; assembly: GCA_001517045.1. Lineage (NCBI taxonomy): Eukaryota > Viridiplantae > Streptophyta > Pinopsida > Pinales > Pinaceae > Pseudotsuga > Pseudotsuga menziesii. The sequence continues at coordinate 187,095 of LPNX011101536.1, forward strand.
TTTGTGTTGAGCAAGGAGTTCTTGAGAACATGGGTAAATTGATGTTTTGTGTTGAGCAAGAATCTCTCGAGAACATGAGTCCTTATATTTTTGTTGAGCGAGAAGCTCTAAAGTACATGAGTTTTGATACATTTGTGTTTATCATGAAACTCTAGAACATCAGATCCTTTGCCATTGTATCCCTAGGTTTACCCTACAAGTACATCCTAGCATTAGTGTTGAGCGACGAACTCTTCAATTGCACTAAGTTTTGTAACTCCCTATTTATAGCATTGAGTATACATTCCGGATAAGCACTAGGAGTTACTGAAAAGAATTAATGATTCTCGACTGAAAACGACTAAAGTAAAATATTGATCTCATCTAACTTATTTATAAGTGATTAAATGAAATATCAAATTTTTGTATCTCATCAACTACTGAATAAATACAATGTTATACGATGGAATCCAGCATTCAAGAATATTTAGAGTTGTCTAGCCTAGTATACCTAACCACCTACCCAATGACCTCAACGAAGAAAGTGTCATAAGTTTAGGGATCACAATATGTGATACCCTAAGACAAATGTTAACCAATAATATACTATTATATATTTTATACAAGGTATGTATAAAGAGTACACATGGTAATAATAGTAATAATGTAAGAAAGAAGGAAAAGCTCCATCTATCATTATCATTATTACTAACAAAAAATTAAATATTATAATACCTACAAAGGTCTAATTGGGAACTAGTTAAAAGTTCCCAAGTTAAAATATTAAAAGTACCTAAATTAAATAAAAAAGGTTAAATCAAGAAATAAAATGGTTTTTGCTTTAACTGCCCCTTTGACTAAAAAGTTTGTCTATAAAGTCCTAAGCCAAGGATAGGCTTGGGTATCTCATCTATCTTTTTGGAGTCATTATTTTTCTTGATTATTCTCAAGAGAGTTCTTAGAGAACATTTTCCTAAGAGAAAAAAGGAGAATTGATCCATATCAGATAAACAGTTAGAGAAGGCTTACCTTAACAGCTCTAAGCTACTTGCATGTTGGAACCAGCTAAAGGGGATCTAGATTAAAACCGGGAATGGTTTCGGGTCATGGTTGGGTTAAACATGGTAGTTTCGAAGTGATTTGGTCATCTATACAAAGTTCATATACTCCTTTGAATTGTTAATGCTAGGTATTTGAGCGTGCATGATTCAACCATTGGAATAAGCCTCACTTTCAGGTATGAGGTTCTTGACTTCCTATTTCATTATCTAGTATAATATCTTGTCAAAATATGCAAGTGTTTATGATTATATCTCTAACCCTATGTTTATAATTGTTTCGTGCTAGAAATATTTAAGGCTTTATAAATTTATCTATAAACCCTATGATTCACCATTGTTTTCCTATAAAATTCTTTAAAGGTATACATTTTATTTCTAAACCATAATCTATAATTTAATTCATGTGCAAGAATTTTCAAGGGTTTTGTTCTTTCAGTTTTACTTATGTATTTTCATTTACATCTTAAAATTTGGGTTCCTAATACCTAGGAATTATTCTAATAGGGCCTATGTTTTTATTTATCTAAAAAAATACCAACACAATAAAGCAATCCCAATACTAAGTACACTATTCATTAAAAATAAATATAATTGCACAAAGGTCACAGGATCAATTCTTGTGTGCTTTAAGCATGGATTTCATCAATATAAATATTAAACCCTTACAACCATAATGACCCAGTATCGACTCCTATAGAGTCCGTTTTATTTACAAATCCATAGTGACAAATCCTGTAGTATTCAATACTTAAATTCTTCCTCATGCGATAACTTTTTCACAAATCAAAATCCAGAGTATATTAAATATATGCACGCTGTACTTAAAAATAGAATTTCTTTAAATAGAGGTTGAAAAGAACCATATAAAGTATATGTGCTGTATCTATGGCCCTCGGCCTCTTACATAACCAAACAGTTAAATAAAAATATCAATGCTGTAACTCTGTCAATGTTTTGCAACAGCAATGACGACTAACGAAGGGTTATTCCCATAGTTGCCTCTTATATCTTTAAATACATAGCATAAACATATACATTAAGTATGTATCCAATAAGCTATCATAGCCACAATGGCAGGAAACGCCAATGCCATATATGAAATGGCCCCAAAGCCATAATGCTATCACACATCCACCTATACAACTAACCCAATCAATGTTTGTGAATCCGCACAGTCCATTAAGAATAATAACCATCACCTTTCGACACAGTATGAAAATTTAGCATGTATATATAAAAACAATCTTTACAAAATCAATAAGGACTTTCATAATCATTCAAACTTGGCCATTGCACCACTGCAAGCAATGGTGCTGCTTCCAGTAACAAAATCAAAACTTGTTTAGAAATACACTGATCTTGTCAAGAGTTACCCAGGTTGTTTTCGCTGCATAGAGTACCCATTATTAAATCCCATTAAATTAAATTTTGTCCTGAAGGCATTAAAACCCCAAACCCATTTTATTAGAAGTGGAATATCCATTAAAATTATAGTCATACCCCATCGCAAAACGTAACCACTAGAAAACTAGATCCAAGCATCCAAACCCACGGAAAGAAATAACCTTGTATTAACCACGAAGAAATGAGGGAACAAGTAAACACATGTATAGAAAGATTACCCAAATGGATACAAATTTTCCCACAGTTTTTCCTACAGCTATGACCCACGAGATATGAAACACACTCATTTTTGCCACACCCTGCTACCTGGAAACATAGAGGAAGGTCACTATGAGAAGTATGAAAATATCCAAACCAACTCAAGAAAAGAGGCTAATAGATCACACCATCCACATACCTATTAAATCATCGAAATCACACTCCTCCACACCACGCAGGAGTAGAGAAGAAGCATCAAAGCTATGAATAAACCAAAATATCACATGAACCAAGCCATAAGATTGGTTTCCACTCTTACCAAGGTGCATTGATGTTGCTACCTTGGCATCCATTAATATTTACAAAACCCATAATCTTATAGTCCTTGCCACTATGTTAACCATGTGCCAAATCAACGTGAAAGTTATAAACCCCATTATGTACTGAATTACTTAGGCCTTAAGCCATAACTCCATGGCATATGAAATATGCCATGGAATACTTTAGGCCAGTGTTTTTACAAATCCTTTTCCAACTATTAAAACTTTACACTAAGGCTGGGTTAAAGCATAAAATAACTTTATAAGCCGTTATACCATAGTAACTAAGTGTCATACAAATTATAAGTACAATAGTGAACAATACATTGTCATAAATTCCATAAATACAATCACAACAAATCGTGCGAATGTAGTATACTAAACTATCCTGCTTAGTATATTTATCATCCAACAGTCATCGTAATGTCACTAGGATAGATATGTAGAAATGAGTGCTAGTGAGTAAATTGACAATATGGCTGTTAATTCACAAGTGCACCTACACAAAAATGGGAAATAAATGCATTAGTTCGTCAGAAATAAGTAATCCAAATGTGGCAAGTACAAGTTGTTACCTCTCAGGTCATTACAAAGGAAGCTAGTCCCGCCACCCCGCCCCTTTGGACCTAACACTTATAGGCATGTTCCAATGGATTATCATGTTAACTTGATATTTTATTTTTATATATGGGGTTGAATACCCCACTGCATATGAACATGATAATTTGTTTTATATATTGGGCATAAGCCAATTGTTAATGACATATATATATATGCTTGTTTATGTTGCACATGGACCCTGAAGCACATGATTGATGAGATGACTTGTGTTGAGTGAGGAGATCTGGAGCACTTGAGTGATTGATGATTTGTATTAAGCAAGGAGCTCTGGAGCACTTGAGTGATTGATGAATTGTGTTGAATGAGAAGCTCTAGAGCACTCGAGTGATTGATGATTTGTGTTGAGGGAGGAGCTCTGGAGCACTTGTGTAATTGATTATTTTTGTTGAGAGAGAAGCTCTAGAGAAATTGAGTGGTTGATGAATTGTGTTGAGCGAGGAGCTCTAGAGCACTTGAGTGATTGATGATTTGTGTTGAGCGAGGATCTCTGGAGAACATGAGTGATTGATGATTTGTGTTTAGAGAGAAGCTCTAGAGCACAAAAATACTTCTCTTTTTGTTGAGCGAAAGGATCTGGAACACATGAAAAGATAATTGGAAGTGTTGGGCATAAGCCCTGAAGCCTTCCATGTTGATGTTGAGCATAAGATCTGGAGCATCGAATACTTGGCCATTGTATCCCTAGTTGTATGGTACAAGTACATCTTAGAATTAGTGTTGAGAAAGGATATTTGGAATTGCACTGAACTATAATTCCTTGTTAAATCATTCAGTATGGGCTCTAGTAAGCACTAGGGATTAGTGAAAAGAATTTAATAAAATTCAAAGTGAAAACAACTTGATAAAAATATTGATCTCATTATAGTTATCTATAAGTGATTAAATGAAATTTTGAATTTTTGTATTCTCATCATGTACTAAAGAAATACCACGTTATATAAGGGAAATCCAACATGCAAGGATGTTTAGAGTTGCCTATCCTAGTAGACCTATACCATCTACCTACTTGTCCTTAATGAAGAAGTGTCATTAAGTCTAGGGATCATGGTATATGATGCCCAAAGACAAATGTTAACAAGTGTTATATTATTATGTACTTTATACATGGTATGTTTAAAGAATTAAATATATTTATAATATTATTGATGAAAGAAAGAAAGAAAAGATCAATCCATTATTGATTATGTATAGATAAAAAATAGTCCAAAATATACAAAGTCTAAATATGAACTAGTTGAAAGTTCCTAAGTTAAAATATTAATAATTATCCCAAGTAATTGAAAAGGGTTAAATCAAGAAGCCAAGGTTTCTTTATTTAAATGTCCCTTTGACTAAAAAGTCTGTCTATAGAGACTGAAGCCAAGGAAAGGCTTGGGGTTCTGATCTATCATTAGAGGAGTCATTTTTCTTCTTGTTTTCTCTCAAGTAATTCTTGGAGAAAATTTTTCTGGAAGGAAAATGGAGAACTATTCCAGATTGGACACACCAGTTACCTTAGGAGCTCTAAGCTACTTGCATGCTGGAGTCCATCTCTGGCAGATCCAGATTAAAACCAGGAATGGTTCCGGGTCATCGATAGGTTGAACGTGGTAGTTCCCAAGTGATTTGTCTATCAAACACAGGTCATATTTGTCTTAAATTGTTAATGCTAGTAATTTAAAGTGTGCATGTTCAGCCATTAACATAGCTTCACTTTTACAGGAATGAAGCCATAGACTGTCTATTCTACTTTCCTATAATAAATGCTATCTATGTTAAGTAAATGTTGACTTTTCATTTTCTAACCCAATGCATATGTTTCTCTATTTAAGACTGCCAGGGTTTACAGAAACTGTTACCTCCATAGGTTGTAGCAGTTGGTGAGATAGGGCCAAGTCTAGATGTGGTAGATTTTATGATTGCATGGAAATATAGGTTGAAAATGGCTAAGTGTCATTTGAGAGGGGCAGCTGAGAGATCAAAAAAGTGGGATGAAAGGAATCACAGACATGAATAGTTTCAGGTGGGAGAAACTGTTCTTCTTAGACTTGGAAAGGAGCACTTCATTGCTCCAAATAGCTTGGAAATGTCCTTGGTAAGGAAGTATGATGGTCCCTTTGAAATTCTTGAGAAGGAAGCCACGGTGGCTTACAAAATCAGGCTTCATGAATATCTTCAGATGTATCACCCAATTTTTCACGTAAGTTGGTTAAGGCAGTGCAGAGTTGATGTGGATCAACCAGAATGACATGTTCCTACCAGAGCTCCCAGGATGATTGTGGACAAGCTAGATAGTGAGGTGGATTCTATTTTGGGACACAGGTTCAACTGGCATGGCAAAGATTCAAGGTTGGAATACTTTGTCGAGTGGTGAGGCTTTCCAAAGGAAGAAAACAATTGGGAGTGGAAGAACGTTGTATGGAAGGTGGAATACTTGGTTAGGGCGTTTCAAGTAGAGAATGAACTATCTTCATAGCAGGATCCTCAGAATTCACATCACTGGGATGACGACAAGTCGAGTGGGGGATCCTGTCATGGCCCCACCGTGACCACCTCTTGAAGAGCGCGAAGTGCGCACTTGGGATGCATTTGGAGGTGGACAGACCCCTTGGGATGACACCTTGGGTGATAACACACCTTGGCACACCTCCATGGAAGCCCAGGTATGATGGGCGCTTGTGTTTTAGTTCGGCACACAAGGAAAAGGCAAGCGAGCGGGATAAGGATGCGAAGTCGAAAGTTGGTCAACGGGCATGAGAGTGTGTGTGTTTGGACAAATAGTCGGACAGGAATTGAACGAGAGTGCTAATGTTGGGCACATGCCCCAAATTTGGCATTTGATATCACCCCTTAGCGTATCACCATGGGAGCGCTTCAAAACAAAATGTAAATGGCACTCAACCTTGACGTGCGAGCCGTCGGAGTTGTGTGGGCGCTAAGGAAGGTGAGCACAATCCACTTAAGGAGCACTCACATCCTATAAATAATGCTAAGGAATTGTGGCTAAGTTCATCAATAAAGAGTGGGAGTAGTAAGTTGGAAAGACACAAATGATTGGTATCCTAAGCTAGGGATAGTCTAAAGCACTTGTAATCTCTTTGTATTTTTGGGTGTGGCAGCTATCTAGGTGTGCACTCAGAGCTCCACCTTAGGAAACTCCATTTATGTAAACATTTTCTCTTAATACAATATTTTGGGCTCTTCCAGTTGGGAAACCCACACTTATCTCTTGGTGTCTTTTTCTTTTGCCTCATCTTGTTTCTACATTATCTTTCTAAGTATGAATGTGTCGGGAAGGCTAAGGGCTAAGTTAAATTCCTAAGAAGTTAAGTCTTCAAAGATAAATTGTTCTCCAGGTTCAAGGCGTAGTCTTTTGGAGATTCGTTGAGTTGGTCATGCCCTCAACATACTTCCGAGCAATGCCACACACTACCTTTTTGCGAGTCAAGAGTGGTTGCAAAGGTTGGTTGTGATAGTGTGGATCACTAAATTTTAGAATGGTTAACTCTACTCAAGTTAAAGTAAAGCATGGTTAATCAAGTTCAATCATAGTTAACTAAATTCAAACATTACTTGAAAAAGTCAACCATGATTTACTTTGGCGAAACTAAAGTCAAGCATGGTTGAACAAAATACACTATGGTTCATTACAGTGTCCACCATATGCTAACACAACCAAAGATTCGACACGATAATAACGTCACATTTGGCATTCCTCAAGTCTTATGTTTTGTTGTGGCATTTAACAAGGGTTACATTGCATTGCAACATTCATTGAGCGTTATGTAACATTATGACATTGGTGAAGGGTTATGCAACATTACGACAATGACCAAGATGTGACATATTAATAATGTGACATTTGATGTTCACAAAATTTAATGATGCATTTTGAACTATAACCACATGGTTCACCAAAATCAACCATGGTTGGCAATGCTCAAAATATAGTCAAACATGATTGACTTAATTAATTAAATAAATAGTATTATTTTATTACCATTAATTAATTAAATTGAAATATTTAATACAAATAGACATGATAAATGTCTATGTGACTAAGAATAATACTTTTCATACTATAACAATGATAATAATTATTCTTTTATTAATCATATATATATAAATATATATTTATGACCTAAATATAATATTTTATTATACTATATTATAATTAAATAAAAATCAATTTGAAAAAGATAATTCTACTTTTATTATTACAAAGTAATGTTATATTTATATATATTTACCTATTATTATATAAATTATATTTAATAAAATATATTAAAATAATTTACTATGATATTATAACTAATTATTATATTGTATTATTTATTAAATAATGTTATTTAATTAATAAATTTTTATATTTAATTAATTAAATATTAAATACTAATTAATATTAACTAATA
>LPNX011101536.1:195338-226609 GCA_001517045.1 Pseudotsuga menziesii
ATAATAATGTTTTTCCCTATAGTATGTGCCTAACTTACCCCTATCAACCTACAAACACATTAATAAAATTAATCTAGTTGTTGCTAGTATATATGTAGTTATGAACAATCTCAATGCTCTTGAAAAAGCATGGTAACAATTCAGATTATGAGGTGCTTCGTCATATCAATGCAGTCGTGTTAACAACACCTACTTATGGCTTTGTGATTGAAATATTTATACTACATAATGTAGATATTGATGTCCATACAAAATATTATAATGCGAAGTGAATATTTATGTATGGCCCACACTGAATTTTGCATATGAAAACAATGTTCTCTCTCACTTCTGAGATTTTAATTTTTTCTTTTACTCTTGTTAAAAGATTTCTCTTGTCATATTTTATATCTTTCCTTTTATATATTGACGAAATGGGGTCTGACACAATTCTTTCTTAGTTTGAGCAATCCTAAATTCTTAAGAGACCTTAGGCAGGTTAGAATAGAATGTATAAATGATGAAATAAGGAGGACCATAACATCCTCCTAAATTTTCTTCTTTATCAAAATTGGAAGAAGAAGATTCAGATGAGTCAGGGGAAAATTTATCTAAAATAGGGTCGGAAGGAGAGGAATCATCTTGTTCTAGTAAGAAGACAATTTCACCTTCAGGGTAATCTCCTGTAGTACACCAAGCTAGATTCCGCCAAGCTTGATCTCGTTCTCCGGAGAACATGGAAGCAAGTCTTGGATTTTTCTTTTTATTCAGGCATTTCTTAGCCCAGTGACCCTTACCACAAATAAAACATTTTTTGTAGAGTGCATGTTCAAATATTTTCTTAAAATATGTTTTCTTTTTTTAATCCTTTTCCTTTTTTATGCTTATAACATTTAATTGGATGAAATCTAGGTACACTAGAGTACTTGGGGTGCTTCTTCTTTTTACAGCTACATAAATCACACCCAAAGTGTCCTCTACTATGGGCACCACATCTGCAATCTGGCATTTTTGCAACATCTTTGAAAAATCCAAGGAAAAACATTGAAGAGTGTCTCTTAAAATCTTTAGCCACCTCTTTTCTCCATACAATGTTCTTTCCAAGTTTCCATGATGAATCCATGCAATTGAGCAAGAGAAAGACCTAACAAAATATGTTTTTATATTTAAGATGTTGTTTTTAGGATTATTAATCCTCCCTTGTCCAATTTAGTCATATTTCTATATCAGGATTCATGCCTAAATCGAGGGTCCAACCAACCTATTTTTAATCAGTAGCACAATTGGTTAAACTTGGCCTAATAAGGGCACATGTTCTAGTTACTAAAGTGTGGGGAAAACTAATTGAGCCAAAATTCCACTGATTGCACTTGCATCCATCAATTTAGGAGCCTCCTAGATCAATCCCTATAAATTAGGATCCACTGAGAGTGCCGATACCAACCAAGGTCAATTGAGTTGAGTTGGTGAATAGTCAAGCTCAGTTAGGAGTCAGTTACATTCATTTCTAGTCCTCTACATTCAGTGAGCACCATGTTTGAATAGATGCATGCAAGAGAGGCGCATTTCTCACTTACCTGAGTCGGTTAGGCTTAGTTAACACTGGATTAGAAACTTGAGTGCTGATTTAGAACTCCAATGAACTCCAATAATTATTTAGACAAGGTCAGTTAACTATTTAGTCCTCCGATAATTATTTAGACAAGTTCAGTTAATCATTTAGCCAAGTAGATTCTAATCAAATTGAATTTTCTCACATGGATTCGAATTACTTATGGTAATTTATCCATTGTACTTTATTGTAGTTATTATATAATTACTTTTATTAATGAAATCATTCATAGTTGTAATCCATTTTTGCACTGTTTCCTTCTTCAATTATCAAGTAAATTGTGTGATCTATTTTGTGAGTTGTGTGTTGATCCATAGATCTATGTGCTCATTTTTATATAGTATCAGAGCCTCAGCAGTACAAGGAACTTCTCCTACTATAGATGCATACTTGTATCATTTTTTGAGAAAATTTGTTCCTTCAAGTACCGCACCAGAAGCGTGGAATTTACCACTTAATATCCCAAGTTAAGGAATTGTTGATCAAGCTTGCTTGATCAACTGTGCTAGGTGTGAAGGAAATTCCAAAAGTGTAGATTGGCAACCTTATTTTGTCTATTTTATTGGGTGATTTATAGGTTTATCATTCCTCTTGACTACATTCGCTACAACCAGCTCAGTCTCCTTCACACAATTCACTACAGCAACTCAGTCTTCTCCACTGGATTCTAGATGGACACTCCAATGGAGTTCCTCACTCCTTTGAACTATCACCAGTGGAAGGAGTACATGGAGATGAAGCTACGCTCCAAAAGACTATTCAGACTTATAATGGAGGTAAAGAAAGGGCCAATTCATTATGTTGACAAAGAAAAGTATTGGAATAGGCTTGATGAAGCCTACGGTTGCTTATGCCTCTCAATCTCTCAAGTTTTTCTCTTCCACATCAATGGATTGAAGACTCCCAAGGAGGTTTGGGATATGATTGTGTCCATATTTGACAAGAAGGATGAACTTGGAGTCTATCAGTTGGAGAGTGAGCTGATCTCTCTTCATCCAACTAATTTTGAAACAATCAATGACTTATTCACAAAATTCAAGAATCTAGTGTTCCAATTGAAGTTGTGCAAGGTTTAGAAGGAGGATGATCAAGTCATCCTTTCTATTATGTCCAAGCTTGGTGCAGACTATTCAGTTTTTGTATCAACATTTCATTCTGTAAAGCTCTATACTCCAAACTGGAAGATGCCTACTCTCAACTCTTTCATTGAATCTCCCACTTAGGAGTATGGCAAGTTGATTCAAATGGGGATCATTCGATCTTCTAGAGATCAAGCACTAGTTGTAGGAGGACCTAAAGTAGCGAATGATAATGGAAGGCAAAAGGATGAGTTTGTTTTAGAGAAAGAACAATCAAAAGAGCCTTCAGGTTCGAAGAAAAGTAAGAAGAATGGAAAAGGAAAGACACTCTATTATTATTGTGGAAGGGACTTTCATCGAGAAAGTACTTGTATTAGAAGAAAAATAGATGATATGCCTCTTATTCTAAAGAAGCATAACATTAATGTACCTGCTAGTGCAAGGAAGGATGACCATAAGGAAGAAACTGATAAATATACAGAGACATGCCATGCACTGAAGGCTAGCTTCCCCACATCACATGCCTTCCTCATTGATTATAGAGCTTCCAATCATATGGTTTCATCCAAACAATCATTCTCTTTTTTGTATTCTTTTGATGGTCTTAATATTCATATCAACAATAGGAGTAAATTTCAAGCCAAAGGGAAGGGCTGTATCAAGCTTGAACATGGAAATTTCAAAGATGTGCTTTATGTTCCCTCCCTAGCTGCAAACCTATTATCTGTATGTAGATGACTCATAATGGCTCTCCAAAGCGAGTCATATTTGGTCCTTACTCAGTAGAGATCATAGATATCTCTACTCGAAACATCATAGTGAAGGGTGATGCAAATCATGCCTCCAAAGCATATGAGTTCTCACACTTCATGCCATTTTCAAAACTAGTGCAGTCTAAGTAGCCAATTTCTAGGGAAGGTAAAAACATTTCATCTACTTCTTTTGTATTTTGCACTAGTATTGTAGATCAAACTATATCAGTTTATGAGATTGAGATTCAGTTTTATTGAGATCTTGATCTAGTCCCTCCTTCCAAATTGGAATCTAGGAAGATGACTGGAAATCCATCTGACACCTAGAAGAGAAAGACCCTTGCTATATGGAGAAGTCTACATGCCAAACCCCAGAATACCTATGCACAAAACATCGTGCATGCTTATTCACTACATCACAGATATTGCAGCAACATATTTTCAAGTTTTTCAAACTTGAATCCTGATTCTATCGGCTTATTTAGAGGGGGGGACTTTTTCCCATGTGATTTTTTCCATGGTTGTGCCATGGCTCCTTGTATTGAGTATATAATTTACTTTATTTGACGTAATGGGTGACCTATGGTCTTAGTTACCAAGGCCCACAGATTTTCCAAGTCAGCATTCAGGGGGGGTGTTAGGATTATTAATCCTACCTTGTCCAATTTGGTCATATGTCTAAATCATGAGTCATGTCTAGATCAGGAGTCCATCGAGTCTATGTTTAGTCACTAGCACCATTGGGTCTAGTTGGCCTAATTTGGGCACATGTTCTAGTTACTAAACTGCGGGGAACACTAATTGAGGCCTACTTCCACTCATTGCACTTGCATGAATGAGTTTAGGAGCCTCCTAGACCAATCCCTACAAATTAGGAGCCACTCTGAGTGCCAATACCAACCAAGGTCAGTTGAGTTGAGTTGGTGACTAGTCAAGCTTAGTTATGAGTCAGTTACATTTAATTCTAGTTCTCTACATTTAGTTAGCGCTAGGTTTGCATGGATGGAAGCACGAGAGGCACATTTATCACCTACCTCAGTCAGTTAAGCTTAGTTAACACTGAATTAGACACTTGAGTTGTGATTTAGAACTCCGATGAACTCAGATAATGATTTAGACAAGGTCAGTTAACCATTCAGTCAAGTAGAGTCTAATCAATTCGAATTTCCTCACATGGATTCAAATTTCTTGTGGTTATTTAGCCATTGTACTTCATTGTAATTATTATCTAATTACTTTTCATTAATGAAAGCATTCACAGTTGCAAGTTATTTTTCCACCGGTTCATTCTTCAATCACTGAGTAAATTGTGTGATCTCCGTTGTGAGTTGTGCGTTGATCCATAGATCCATGTGCTCAATTTAATAACTTTTCAACAAGATCTAGAAAGGAAAACATCTTAAATAATTCTTCATATATAAAGGCTTATCAGGCTTATCAGCACTGTGAGAAGAAATTAACAATTTTCACATATAACAAAAATTTTCTTCACTTTTATTTGATTTGCTTAGGAATTAGGGACAAAGCCGCCTAAAGGAAGACGAACCCAGGTGAAAATAATCCCATAGGTTCTGGCATATATTTTTATGCATAATCAAGATATGGGATACAAGAGTATGGCATGTGTAACATCGTCCATAGCTTGATACTATATATTTTGTATGTCATTATATTAATATATTTGATGGCCGGAGAGATATCTTTATCACGCCTCATAGACCTCACACTCACCATCATTTAGATGAATTTGGCACTTACCTTTTTATCAGAATGCTAACGCTCTCAACCTGAAGAAGGATTTGTTAATGTAAGTAATCTTCAAAGAGATCGCGCTACGCAGGTTCTTAGGGTTGGTTTTAATTCATCATACCAACCTATGGAGGATTATTTTTATTTTATCATTAGGTTGTCTAGAAGTAGGTTTGATTAGGTAAAACTCGGTTTTTATATATGTAAAAATATGTTAGTATCTAGATCACTCGGACTTGTGAGTTTCGTGTCATTAGCAATGTCATTAGCGAGTAGTTGTGTTTACATTTTTTCATAGTAGATAATTTTAGGTTATCACTTCTTATGATGATAATATTAAAAAAATATATACTCTTAATGATAAACACATTATTTCTTATGTACTATTTTATAAGCACCTACTATTTAGATAATCTACCATTACTTTATGACAGTTTTGTATTGCTCTATATCATTGCTGTAATGTGTGTGATGGGAGATATGTGGTCTTCTTTACTTCAAAGATTATTACTTTAGCTTTTTAAATGTTTTTACTAACTCGATCGACATTAGATTGATTACAACAATCTTAGGAGGCATATTTATGTGTTTGCATTTGTGAGAGTAGAAGTTCTTAGCAATGGGTTGAATTGGTTATTATAAGTTTTTGATCTATTAGTTAACATCTTCGTTACAAATGGTAAGTCTAGATAATATTATTTTTATATTTTAATAATTAAATTAGCTGTATATTTTTGTCCTATTTTATGTATATATTATTAGATTTAAGATTTTATTTATATTATTTAATAGTTGTTGTTTAATATGTTTTATATTTAAAACTAAGGGGATTTCTCAACCTAACTTCGGGATAAATGAAGTAAGTGAACCAACTATAGAAATAACTTTTCCATAGAGGTTAGGTTTCATATTTCTCTAACTTATTATAAATAAATTATGTAGATTGTTGTTTGGCTATGGAATGGAGACAACCTCTAATCATTGAAGATCTCTATCTTGTACATATGTATGATCCTTCCATGTGATATGAAATTATTAATGAGACATATTTTTATTTATGGGTAATGGATGAGGGATGAAAATATTCTTACACCTCCATCTAGTCCTCCTTTAACTTGAGCTTCTCATAACAAACTGCACAAGCAACTAAGTTTGTATCCTTAGTAGCCGTACATAAAGTATAAATTTAATTATAGATCATTTATTATATATTTGGGATATAGTTTTCTTGAAGTGTGGTATTATATATTTTATGGCCTTATCACTTGATATAAATAGTACTTAAGGTATAACTTTAATTATGAATAATTTATTATGCATTTGCAATATAGTTGTCTCTAAGTGTGATGAACTAATAGTAATAATTACAAATATATTCTTTAAAATATATTCTCATATAAATATTTTATATAATATCTATATTTATCAACATTGAGTTTGATATTATCGTTTATATATTATTTATTTTTAAATTAGGTTAATATTAATAATATATGATTTATAATATATCTAATAATTATTATATATAAATAATAAACTTCTTATTATTATTATATATTTGATATTATTATATACAATAAGTTAACTATAAACTTAATTAATAAATTTAATATTTTAAAATTAAGTTAAAATTGAAATGTTACATAATAAAATTTTTATTTGTCATCAACCTTTCTTCTAAAAAATATTAACCGATCTTTCTTATTTTGTTGTCAATTTCTTAAATCCATATATTTTTTTATTATAATTGTGATGTTTATAAGAAACTACTATCATCATGATTTAAGTTAAATAAAATTAAAATAAGTATACAATTAATTAAATAAATGTGTCTCAATAGAAGTAATATTTATTTAATTATCCCCTTTGTCTTTAGAAAATAGGCATTACAACATATTCCAATGTTGATATCAAAATTATATGGGTTTCTACTTTAATTTCGATATTTCCACAAACTAGGTGATTGTAACAATGTGTTCTAATTTTGAGAGAATTCATGAAATGGAACTTGGCATTCATTTTCATCATAATATGGTGTGATGAGAAGGAAAGAGGAAAAGAGAAAGGATGAAGCATAAATATCTAACTCGAAAAGTTGATTAAATTGTGCTTGGCATCCATTTTTATCATAATATATTGTGAATGAAAATGGCAAAAGGGGAGACACAATACCAAGGATGGAGCGTAAGCAATGAGATGGATCCATTGAGCAAGCATGGGTATGGCTTCTCCATCAATAATGCATGCAACCAATTTCCTTTAAGTGTTTATGAAAAGGTTATTTAAGAAGGAAATGCATTGTCAATAGCAAGTGCAACTTTATCTCTAGAAATTGCAAATTTGAAATTGAAGAAACTTAAATTAACATTGTAAGTAGACCAAGACATGCTCGGGTTGGCGATCATGAGCTGTGCATGTCCAAAGAATGTTCCATCAACCTTGGAACGTCATTGAAAATTGCTACTTATGCGCAAAAAAATGCCATCAAGCACATCGATTTAATTGAATCAAATCTTTCCAATCCTACCCATTCCAATTGGTTTTGAGGAGAACAATCCTGCAATGTCACAACAAACAATTAAGAACAATCATTTCATGTCATAATAAAAAATTAAAAAGTTTATCATCTTATTTTGTAATGCTCGGCCACCTTTTAAAAAAAACGTTATTACCATTTAACTCAACTGCATCAAATGCATTACGTTTTAAAAATACTCAAAATCATTCATTTTTTTAAGAAATAGGGTGCTTTTAAGCCATTAAAATTTTTGCAAACATACAAGATACATTCGACAACAATTGCGTCTTCAATCTCATTATATAGTACAAATTCATTACCTATCTATTCAAACTCATTATAACACAAATTTCTATTTATGAAATGATGAACAGCAAGAGGATATAACGAACTGCAATATTCATCCTTGGTAAGAGTAATTTTTTAATCTCATTATAGTACAAAATCATTACCTATCTATTCAAACTCATTATAGTACAAATCCATTTATGAAATGATGAACAGCAAGAGGATATAACGAACTGGAATATTCATCCTTGGGAAGAGTAATTTGAGAAAAGAGAATCCTCACAAGTATATAGAAATTCCACTTCTTTCAATGCTTCTTAAGAAGTACTCAATACAGGACATTCCCATTGGGTAGGTGGAGCCTCAAGAACCACATTTGATGAGCAAGAACCACATTTGATGTTAGAACTCAGGAGCAGGAGCACCAATCCAGCTTTATATAAAATTTGAAAATATCAGGTGGCTCCATGGTGTTCATGAAAATGGTGTGCTCTCCCAGATAAACCGCATGATCTTGCTAGTAAAATCACATAAAGCGCATGAACTTGCTAATAAAATCATGCTTAGGGGTGAATAAAAACCGGTTCTACGATGGTCATGAAGATGACATGTTTGACCCACATCGTGATTTTATTGATAGTACTTTTGGTTGAAAAAGATTCCAACCATGCTTAGAGGTGAATAAAAAACAGTTCTACGATGGTCATGAAGATGACATGTTTTATTAATATTACTTTTGGTTGAAATGTGTTTATTTATAAGCTAAATTATAGGGGCATAATTGGAGTAATGACAAGAATTAAATTTGATATGAAAAAATATTTAACAATAAAATTTACTGCTTACAACAAAATAAAGGTAGTAGATTGTTTATAGATTTAAAAACATTATTTTTAAAGTTTAATTTTTTTTAAAATATACATAATATATTCAATATTTACACACATTTTTGGAATTTGACAACTACAAAGCTCCTTGTAGATTTTTGTCACAAAACATCAAAGATAATATATTTATAAATTTAATTATAAAAATATTAAATAATTAAAATGCCAAAAATAAATTATAAAAAAATTAAAAACAATTTCTAATAACATATTCCAAAAAATATTAGTCTATCTTTATATGTTACAAAATAAAATAATCTAATATTTCATATTTATTATTAAAGTATAAAACAAAATATATATTATAAATTGTAAAGCTTTAAACTTTTAAAATGTAAAACTAATTCTAAAAGAATTATATATAAAATTAAAAGATAAAACAATAAAATTTAAATAATTCTTATTTTATAATATGTGCAAAAAATGTAGGCAAATTTACGGTATTTGTATTATGTCCAATCTTCAGCTATTTTCAAACTTTCTCTCAAATTCTTACAATAAATGATCTAAAGTCATTTTACATCTTTGTGTTGGTAACTTTTTCAATTATAAAAAAGTTAAAAACATTTATAATGTTTTACATTAAATTATTATATATATATATATATATATATAGTCCTTTTATACATAATAAAGGTTTTTAACTTTTATATATATATATATATATACAAAAAAAAGTTTAAAACCTTTATTGTGTATAAAAGGACTACATTTTTAATGTATAAAAAGATTGCATTTTACAACATCAATTATCCCTAAACATGTAACATTAAGTTACAAGACTGGGATATACTTATGTTTTGAATAAGTCATGAGACATTTATCTATGTATGAGCAATTTATAGTGATAGTTTATTTATAAAATGTTTTTATAAATTTGCTATGGAATAGCTTGTTGAAAAAGGAGACTAAGTTTATTAGGGAATTACCATTTATACTCTAAATAATTCAAATTTAAATAAAAAAAAGATAAAAAAATTAAAAACAATAAAAATTATGAAATTTAAGAAATGTGAATCAGGAATTAAAATAAATAAGTCATCAGACTTTTATCTATGTATGAGGAATTTATAGTGATAATTTATTTATAAAATGTTTTTATAAATTTGCTATGAAATAACTTGTTGAAAAAGGAGACTAAGTTTATTAGGGAATTACCATTTATACTCTAAATAATTCAAATTTAAATAAAAGAAAGATAAAAAAATTAAAAACAATAAAAATTATGAAGTTTAAGAAATGAGAATCAGGAATTAAAATAAACCCTAATTGTTTACCTAAACTAAGAAAAAGAGAAAACTAAGAGGCAGGCTCCTCTTTATTCTTTTCCTATAAAAGTTTTTATTTTCGCAACATTTTATCAAACCAAGAGTTAAAAATAAAAAGAAGAACAATACATAACAGACGCAAGTCAACCTATTGCGAGAGTACTGAGACTATTCATTCCATTTGTGAGACTTTGAATATGAACTCTGAAAAGTTTTATAAGAACTAAATTGTCAACTCTCCTTAAGAAAATATTTCGCAATAAAAAGCCCCAACTCTTGAGCATGGCTTAGCTCCGGGTAGTCTCTGCAAAAGTTGAGAGGTTATGAATTGTTGTTGAAATCTATCGTGTGGAAGAACATGTTTGTTCCATAGAAAGTTGAATAAAAGTACAAATAAGTTTATTTACGATTTATTTATTAATAAGTAAAATTTTAAACATGTTAATACTTTATTATTTTTTAAGTAAAGGTAGAAAGTTTGATTTTACAGAAAATTCTAACAGCATTTTATCTTTAGGATTTTTATCCTTTATGATATAATCATATAAATAATAATAACATTTACATAAATTTTTAAGAGTTCTTTTTTAGTTAGAGAATATGTATGATATTAAATATTAATATTGTCTAGTATTGTTATGGATTTATTTTGTGAATAGTTTGTTTGAAGACTGTTATTAAATAGCTTTGTATTATCTTGGGAAAACAATTTATTTCTGCACATTTATCTATATAAAAAATATAAATTAAAATGGTGGATTTCCTTTAGTGTTTATATATTAATGTTTTTTTTCAATAATTAACAATGATATTAAATAATATTAAAAATAAATAATAAATAAATTAAAGAGAAATATCATGCTCAGTAATCCTAACAACGGTAGGGAAAGGGGAAATCCCTTGGCATTGCCATGAATCTTTATGTGCGTGGGTGGACATAAGATAACAAGCAACAATTGACAGAATTATTAAATTAACAAAACATTAAACTAAACCTTTAACCAACCAATCCCCAAGAAATTCGATTGTCTCTATGCTAGGAATATAATGTTAACATTAGACATTTAGTAACAAAACAAGTCATTAAACTAAACCTTAAACGAGCCAATCCCCAAGAAATTCGATTGCCTATATGCTAGGAGTACAAAGTTAACATTAGACATATAGTAACAAAACAAGTAGCTACCGGATTATTTTCATAGTTAATGTTAGAATATAATCCGTTAGGATTATTGTAAATAAATAAATAAATAGGAATTTGAATAGTTGCATGGGAAGGTGAAAAGGCTGGTTCTCAACCGCCTCATTGTAATGTATAAATTAATGTTTTAGCCATGAATAGAATTGAATCGGGAGTTATTACCACCAAGTGGTATCAGAGCTTGGCTGTCTGCCATAACTCTTTCCTGCCATTCTACGTGCCATAACTCGTTCTGCCATATCTATTTCAGGCTGCCTTCCCATCGCCAGTCTTCCCCTGCACGCATTCATTATGTGCGTTTTCTACTCATATGTTTGATGTATACGTTTGATGTATGCCTAACCCTAATTCTTGGTATTCTGCATACCTCTGTGAAATTGTTGCTGCACTGCACCCTTTGGCGTTGCGTTTTAGAATGCCCTCCTCCTTGAGATAAAGGAATTTTGATTGTCTCTCGGTCACTTTCCTATGCTCCAGTATATTGATCAAACTTCAAGACAGCACGCTGCCCATATGGCCTTGTAGCTTTTCCCAAGTCTTACCTAAATTGATGATGAATATCCCATCAGAACGCCTCTTGTACACATAGCACTCCATCTGAAAATCGTAGTTCTTGGTGCCGAGATGAACATCGGCAGCAAGCTGAATGTCTGCCTCCTTTTGAAACAAAAACCCTAAATTAAGCCTAGTTCGTGTATCTCTCTCTTTTGTGATCCCATTGCCAGTTGGAACCGCATGCTTTGACAGAGAAGAGAGCTTATGATATGATATCTTTTTGCTCGTTTGCAAAAATGTGAATCTGGTTTATAATCGAGAAGGGTGACCGGTTTCTGAAGATTACAAGTTTACTGCCACAGCTGCCATTGCCTCTGCGCTATGCGATTTCAATTCCCTCCCAGCTTCGTCATACGCTTGGCACAGAATTGTTCGATGTAAATACCAGGCCGGGACCAATTGGTATTCGGCCTCTTTTGTTGTTGGTTCCTCACGTAGGATTCGAGTTGAAGCATGTGATCGAATGGAGGACTGGAATATAATACATGGTATGACTGCTGGGATATCATTTCCTTGAATTTGGTGTACTGAAACCCTAAACTCTTGTCTGCTTCTATGAGTATTTTTGTGTGCCACTCCCAGCACAAGCTGCGACCTCCATTATTACCTTAGTTATGCATGGAGACCTGCCTGGAGACTTCTGCCTTTGTGCGTCCTCCATCTACTTTTTTTGTGCTGTGACTGCTATCGCGGCTGCCTGCTATGGTGACTGCTCGTGACTGTGTGCTACACCTCAAGTTAATATGTGAGTAATGTTTGAGAGCTAATATATTGTGTGTTGTGGCCTGCGAAGAAGAAATATTCAATATATTGTGTGTACACTTTAATATGATGAGTCTTGCTGCTGGTTCCATTGCTGGGACATGAGACTGCCGTATTGATAACAAATATTCTGAGAGCGCCTACAACTTCAACTGCCTATTGAAGACCGATGATGGAAGGGTAAGGATCATGCCTTTACACCTGCATTAGAGCCTGCGTGAAGAGACTACTTGTGAAGGCTGCGTTGGAGGTAAAATCTTGATGATGTATGCACTTATGTTGGAAGTGCATAAAACCTAATTTCTTCCCACATCTACATGGAGTCTACAATTTTCATTCACATTGTTAGTGTTTGTTATAAATTGTTATAAATTGTGCGCTGGAGAGATAATATAGGGCTGTGACTTCATACAAGGATTTGTAGACTGCATAAACCCTATTTTTGCCCTATTTTTCTGCGTGAGTTTGTTGTGGCGCTGAAGTATACCGAGCATGAGCTGAATGGGGCATCTTTGGCCCAATTTTTAATGTATGAGTTCATATTTTGAAGAGAAAATAATTTAATGTATGAGTTCATGTTTGTTTCCAAGAGAAGAACATGAATTATGAATTGAGTATAAGTTTGGGCCTGTGATTGTTGTATGGGCCTGTGATTGTGGAGAGTTTTATATATATTTGTGTTGAGATTGAAGAGCTTCCTGCATTGGTGGAAAGTGCTTCCTGAGTGGAGCTGCGTGGAGCTGAATGTGTTGATTGAAGCTGCGTGGAGAGATATATTCACGCCATTACCAATTGCATGAAGCTAGTTCATGCCCTCATTCAGCTTGTGACTGATATATAGTGCTTGCTACGTTGAAGACTATGTTTTATGATGAAGAATATCATCTATTTCTAGTGACTGATATATATTTTGATATATTTTGTATTTGACTGATATATATGCTATAAAATTGCATTGTACACCTTGGCAGAGACTGTAGACCTGTAAGGTTATTGTTTTTCTCTTTGTCATATTAAGATCAATATTGTAAATTACACTAATAGTTGTAAAAATGCAATCTATAGCACCTATTGTTGGTGATGTCCTCAATGGCAAGGAAACAAATCCAAAATGGTCTAGAAAGATCAAGAAATCAAGCGAGCCTATCGAAGAATCCCTTGACTTTGTTCAAAAAACAAAGAATCAGTTCAAAGACCCTTCCAAGGGAGATTGCAGCAAGAGAGGCAGAGGGGGAAGAAACAACTGCAGAAAAAGATCAGCTTTGCAGTGCAAGCATTGTGGAAAGACTGGGCACACATCAGATCAATGTTGGGCTTTGTGGGACTCCATCAAAGACAAGCATAACCAGAAGAAAGATGACCAAGATGCTAGTAAATTTTCTGATTCTTTTATTGTTGCACATTGTAATCTTGGAATTAATGACATGACTTCACTTAGATCTTACAAAGATTGTTGGCTTCTTGATACTGGTGCAACATCACACATGAAATTTAGAAAAGACTGTTTTGAAGAACTGAATGAATCAATAGATGGCATAGTTTACTTTGCAAATAAGTCAAGTACTAAACCAAACGGAATGGGAACCATTCAACTGAAGATGCCTGGATTCCCTGATTTCTTGTTGAAGAATGTTCTCTATCTTCCATAGTTGCAGAGAAGCCTGCTGTCCATGGTGGAGATTTTATAGCAAGGCCATTCCATCCACATGTTTGATGGAATCGTTGAAATAAGAAAGTCCTCTGACAACCAAGTCATCATGACTGGATACGAAGATGGAAAGTTGTTGAAGCTCAAGGGTTCATCTGCAAGATTTCAGAACTATGCCTACCTCTCTCAGCATGGAGAAGGTAATATGTCATCTAGTTCATTGTGGCATGCAAGATCTGGCCATCTAAATTATAACAGTCTTCGTTTGTTGAGAAAGAATGGTGTATTTGGTTTGCCCACCATTCCCAAAGAGAAGAACAAATGTGATGCATGTATATTAGGGAAACATAGTAAGCTGCCATTCCATGAATCTAATTTCAGAGTAAGTAGGAAATTAGAATTAGTACATTCTGATTTGTGTGGCCCAATGCCAACTCCTTCAGCAAATGGGAATAAGTATTTTATGACATTTGTTGATGACTACTCATGAATGTGCAGGATTTATTGTTTAAAGACAAAATCAGAAGCATTTCAAACATTCAAAGACTTTCATGCATTGATTGAAAAACAAGCACAACAAAAAATTGGTACACTTCGTACGGATAATGGGAAAGAATACACTTCAAATGCTTTTGAAAATTATCTTCGCCAACACGGAGTTGCATATCAGACTACAGTTCCCTACAATCCTCAACAAAATGGTGTAGTAGAAAGAATGAATAGAACCATAATGAATATGGTTCGCTCAATGATGTTTTTCAAGAATGTAAAACTAATGTTTTGGGGTGACGCAGTAAAATGTGCAGCATATTTGAGAAATAGAAGTCCCTCAAATGCTCTTAATGACAAGACTCCACATGAAATGTGGTTTGGCCATCTCCCTTCAGTCAGGCATCTCAAAGTTTTTGGTTCCACCTGTTATGCCTTGATTCCGAAGGAGCAAAGAAACAAGCTTGGTGCTTGAAGCAGAAGATGCATTTTCCTGGGGTACGAAGAATACTCCAAGGCATACCGTATGTATGATGAGGTAAACAAGAAATTTGTTATTTCCAGAGATGTCATTTTTCTTGAAACTAATAAAAATGACCAGCCCATTGAGAGATAGCTTGATCATTTGGAAAATTACCCTCATCCAAAGACATATTTTGAAAATGAATATGAAATTCCAAATCTTGAAGGGGGGATTCCTATTCTGGATCAACCTTTGGAATTTCCATATGAAGCACCAACTCCCCCACATGAAGAAGTTCCTGCTACTTCACGTGAACAAGAGGTTCAACTAGATGATGTGATTGAGAGAATTGAAAGACTCTCAATCAATGATGAAGCACCACTAGCTGATCAAACAGGACCATCACGGAAGATTCCTAAATGGGCCACAAAGATGAAGTTGGAAAGACGGGAACGAGAAGTTCGAAAAGACATGAAGATGGTGGAGGAGCAGATAATTTAGGTGATGACATGGATGTATCATTTGATTGTGAATTTAATTTATCTGCTAACTTTGAACCAACCTCCTTTGAAGAAGCTTCTACTCGAGTTGAGTGGAAAGAAGCTATGCAGAATGAGTATGATGTACTCATAAAGAATGGAACTTGGAAGTTGGTTGACCCTCCAGTTGGAACCAAAGCAATTGGCTGCAAGTGGGTGTACAAGAACAAATATAGATCAGATGGCTCACTTGACAAGCACAAAGCGAGGCTTGTAGCAAAAGGATATGCATAGAAAGAAGGAATTGACTATGAATAAACATTTTCTCCTACAGCAAAATGGGCTATCATCCGAACCTTACTCTCTTTAGCTGCTCACAAAGGGTGGAAAGTTCATCAAATGGATGTGAAAACTGCTTTCTTGAATGGAGACTTGAAAGAGAATGTCTTCGTGTCTCAGCCAGAAGGCTTTGTTGTGAAAGGAAAAGAATAAAAGGTATGCAATATTTTCAAATCCTTGTATGGCCTAAAACAAGCACCTCGCACATGGTATGAAAAGTTAACCGAGCATCTTTTGAAGTTAAATTTCGAACATTTTGATCTTGAGGATGCAACACTATTTATAAAGAAAGTTGGAAGATCTGTTGTGTATCTTGTGGTGTATGTAGATGATCTTTTGATGACAGGGAACAATGAGAGCTATATATTATCCATAAAGAAAGATTTGAAAAAGATATTTGAAATGACAGATATGGGACATCTCCACTATTACTTAGGAATTGAAGTCACTCAACATCCTAAGTACATATTCCTATCTCAGAAAAAATATGTTGGAGAACTACTAAACAAATTTTGCATGACAGATTGCAATCCTATATCTATTCCAATGGAACAGAAAATGAAGATCATATCAAGCGAAGGAAAAGAATTTGAAGATGCGACCAAGTATCGACAACTTGTAGGAAGTCTTATCTACCCTACAACAACTAGACCAGATATTTCTTATGTTGTTGGCATACTTTCAAGGTTCATGCATAAACCTTGTGAAGGACACTGGTCAGCTGCAAAGAGGTTCTAAGATACTTGAATGGGACTCAAGACGTTGGACTCAAGTACTCTAAAGTGGATGACTTCAAACTTATTGGGTACTCAGACTCAGATTTTGATGGCGATAAGGAGACAGGAGTATCAACTTCTGGATACAATATGATTCTTGGATCAGCAACTATTTCATGGAGATCACGCAAACAGTCAGTTCCAGCAGATTCAACAACAGAAGTAGAATATGTGGTTGCAGCTTAAGCAATGAAAGAAATAGTATGGCTCAGGAAGATACTTGAAGATTTGCAAGAAAAACAAGAGAACTCCACTCCATTGTTGGTCGACAATACTTCTGCAATCAAGCTGGCTAAGAATCCTAGATTCCATGATCGAACCAAACAAATCAACACAAAGTATCATTTGATTCGACATCATGTAGAGGCCAAGACAGTCCATCTTCGACATTGTTCCACAAATGATCAAGTTGCAGACATCTTCACCAAAGCGCTTGGACGAGAAAAGTTTGAAAGATTCAAAAACATGCTCGGACTTACGAACACCCCTTCGGATTAAGAGGGGGATTGTTAGAATATAATCCATTAGGATTATTGTAAATAAATAAATAAATAGGAATTTGAATAGTTGCATGGGAAGGTGAAAATGCTGGTTCTCAACCGCCTCATTGTAATGTATAAATTAATGTTTTAGCCATGAATAGAATTGAATCGGGAGTTATTACCAACAGTTAAGAATAAAATATCCCTTCGATAAAATCGAGTCGAGAGTAATTCGAGACTCCAGATATTCGTTAATGATATAACAATAAAACTATAGCATTGCAAGACTTTCCTGTAAGTACAGGTTAATTTGTTACTGTATAAGAGTGAAATGATAAATAGTAAGTACCCTATAAATTGTAACCGAGCTATTAAGCTGAAAAATATATAGTAAACATACTAAATTGCATGTACTTCAAACTTGCAAACAATTTGTGTTAAGAGGACCATGTCTCTATACAAGCTAAATAAACCAAACTAAAAGGGGCTTCTCTAATATACACCCAGATTGAAAACAATTGGCTGAAGAATGGTCTTACAATTGTATACAAGGGGCTTTTATACCCTTAGAAGAGAACATATCATGTTTGTTTCTACAAGATTGAAATATTGAAGTTTTTCAAACTAAGGACTCTTCAAAATCAAATAAATTCATGCCTATGCACGAGGTTTAAATCCATCGAAGTCTTATCTCAGAGCAAACAAGATGAGGTAGGGTGTTTACGTGAGAAAACATCGTTGCCATCGCTTGCTTAAGCTCACCCGAAGACCAACATGGACAATATCCTCTAAAGGAAAAATTCCTACATTAGTAATTGAATAAGTATATAAGCATAAATACATGAATAATAATGAGTATATATTCATCTAAAAAAGGATATACCAAGCATCTAGAGGAATTAAATCTCTCAATGTGCAAACCTTATTTTAAAGTGGAAATGTTAAGGAAATGTATAATCCAATGTTTATCATTTTAGTTTATCTAATTTATGTTATTTCATAAATATGCAATTCTAAATAATTTAAATTTAATTTAGCCGATGTTATTTTTAATAACATTTTATTATTTTTTATTAAAGCTACCTCTCAACTCTAGGATCATGAGCATGGAAGGAGCTATAGATCTCTCCCCTACTAAGTTGTAGAATGCACAACTTTAATGCAAAAATAACTTTGCATAGGAAAGAGTTTGTGACCTTTAAGTATTTAAAAATCAAATAAGAAATCCCTTGAGCCATGACTATGTTACCAAAAATGAAAAATACCATACACGAGGCACCTTTTGGAGGTTTCCCATAAGTAAGAAATGAGGAGAAAGAAAAAACCAAAGCATAAATAAGTATTAACATGTTTTCCAGACTTCAAAAACTCCCGAACATTCCAATGAAATATTTTCCTTTCTTATCATAACACTATTCAATAAAAACGACGAACCATTCTCAAACCAAGATTATATCTAAAAATATTTAAACAACTCTATAAATGGTTAAAAAAAATTAATATCCTTTAAAACATTAAAAAAAACATGTACAAGAAGCATTTACATAGTTAAGTTAGCTTTGTAAACTCCTTAAATTCTCATTAAAAAAAAATTCTTTGTTATATTAATATTTAATAAATATCAAAACTATTCTTAAACCAAACTGTAGAAAAAAACTTGGTGAAAAAAATAATGGAGTACAGTAGGTGTTTCCTCAAGATCAGATGGAGGAGGAGGGTCAGAGTTACGATGCGCATGCCTCTTTTTTTTCCTTTATTCTTGTGATGGCTTGTTGATAGTGCACCCGTGATGCTTCTAATATTCCCATATTCTCACATTTCGTAGATGATATCTGGTTCAAAGCAATCAATGTTAATTATAAAACTTGAGCTAATAAATGAATAATCTGATAACATGCAATAAAGGTAGCCAAAGAGATGAATCAACTTGAATACCGCTTGTATCAAGGTTAAAGAACTAAACAATTTGAGCTATCATGTAAAGGTCTTTTTATTATTATTATCAGTATAATATTACAATGACAAACTAATGATGCAATTTCTTAATAATGAAATTTTGAAGTTGTATATAAATATTTTAAAAATAAAAAATTTAGACTTTAAAGATTTAATTGTATCAATCATGTAACATAAAAGTAATCTTTTTTAATCAAGAATTAAGATTTTAGAAAACAACATATTTTTTCAAACCTAATTTCACATTTAATTCACTTCTCCACTTATTCGCATCACATGTTCTCACCTCCTCTTTCGTTTTTAGCGTCTTGTGGTTACAATTTCAAAGATTATGGTGGCCAAGGATTGGTAGAATTTTCAAACCTAATTTCACATTTAATTCACTTCTACACTTATTCGCATCTCATGTTCTCACCTCTTTTTTTTTTAGGGTCTTGTTGTTAGCATTTCATAGATTATGGTGGCCAAGGATTTCAAAGGTTATGGTGGCCAAGGACTCCTAGAATATTTAGGATTGAGGAATAAGTAAATGGCCTTTCTCTTTACCATGGTGATACAATCATTTTTTAATTTCGTACATTTAATTCGATTTCACTTATTCGGTATCTTTTTTATTTATGGTAAGTTTTTTTATTTGTTTTCTTTATACCATTAGTATAATTAAAGATTTAGGAGTGATTATTTTGAATAACATTCAAATGGGAATTAAGGAAAAAATTTCAAATCTATTCTAAAAGAAATAATTATAGAATTTAGGTCTTTTAACAGTTCTTTTAAAAAAGAATTTCTACCAAACCGTAAAAGTACAATTTGGAGGGTAATTTTGTAATGCCCCCAAGTGTTCCTTTTTTCTACATTTGAGTCATGCCCAAATATAATTTTCAAGAGTAGTTTTGAATTACCTCTAATAGTTAATTTTTGGTAGAGTTCAAACTCCCCTCCCTCGAAAAGAAAATTTAAAGGTCAATTATGAACGACCTACACTACAAGGGTGGTTCTGAACCACCCATAAATGTATCTTTTGGGGGTAGGTGGGGTGGAACGACCTTCAAAAGTTACTTTGTAGAATTTTAGATGAATTTAAAAAATCTTTTTATGCCAGTTTTGAAAGGACAATTTTTTGGATCGATATTTTTGGAGAAAACTTTTCCAAAACTGTTGAAAATTCTACGTTTTGGGAAAAAAGTGAATGGGTCCAAGAAAACTATTTCAGAATGGTTCTAAACCACAAATAAAACCATATAATGGCTATAAAAAGTTCCTAGGGACTTCACAAGAATATCAATTAACATATATTGGATGACATCATTAACCATTAATTATATTCACTAATATTCACGGTATGCTTGATCCCATTTGTTCTAATAATGACATTAAGATATCTATCATTGTGTAGGAATTTTCTTTCTCGATTCAACTAAGCTATGAGATATGGATACATAAAGTGTTGCATATATCCTTATAATATAATCAATCCAGGTCAACGACTTGTAACCCATTTTATAAAATATTATTGTTTTTTTAGTTATGATATCTATGCAAAAGATGATTCAAATTTGGTAGTGGCCTTGCCTCATGTCTTATTCATTTATTTCTCAACTTGAGTATTTAAATAGACAAAATGAGCGAGTTAAATTGATTTTTATAGAAAGAAGCCCAAGTTCAATTCTATAGAGTCACGATTGCTAAGAGGATGTTTTTTCATGGATATCCAAGCCTTTATAATATTAAATATTAATTCGAACAAAATCCTAGTTTTTTTATGTGTTAATTATTAGGAATGAATATATTTGTTAGAAAAGAAGTGAAGGAATTTAAGATTTTGAAGTCAAACCATAAACTTGAAAAGCCTAGATTAACTATAGATTGGGATGATGAGAATTTCATACTACATTGTTTGATAAAAAACAAAAATAATTAGACCTGAAATAAATCCTAAGGGATTTCAACTTCGAGGTAGTGACCTAAGGGATTTCAACTTCGAGGTAGTGACCTGGGAAGGTAGATTAAGAGAAAATGGATATCCGATATATTCATGTATTTTAGGTGCGATTAAGATAAGAAATTATACCTATTCAATTTTTGAGAATAATACTTTTTTCCAAACTTCAAGTTATCCTCTACATAAGTAATATATTCTACAACATTTTCAAAATATTCCTCATACTATTTGTAATAAAACTAATTCATATATTAAACAATATTCTTAAATGTTTTTGTATAATAAATTAGAATTTAGTTTTACTATGACTCCTAAAAAATTAAGAATAAATTCATATTTAATAATAAACGATTTTTTATTAGTGTTAAACTTATCCTACATACAAATTAGTGCCCGCTACCTCTCTATACACATCCGAAATATCATATCGAATGGAATGTTTAATGACATCAATGTTTTGGTATCCTTCTTCCTTCTCCACTTCTGATCTCTATTTTAATCTCAAGCTTTCAATAATATTTTCACAATTGATTTGAGTGCATGAGTAGTGGAAGTAAGAGGAGGTCAACCTGTCCTTATGTCCTTCCTCATTTTGATATAATAATTTAGAATTTAGTATTTATTTTATGTTATTTAGAATGAGATGTTTTATAATTAAATGTTAAATAAAACACATATAAAAATCACAATAAATGTGAAAGTTAGAGCATAAAAACCTTATAATACAAATGAAGATTTAGTAACAAACAAAAACAAAATTACATTTATTTATAAAACCTTTCATTTCTCATTAAAAAGAAAGATCGTACATAATCATTTTTCCAAAAAATAAATCTCTCCTTTATAAGACTCCATACATTTGGTGAAAATGATGAAGGATTGGAAGGTGTGTGACAACGATACCTTTGTCAGTTTTGACATAGTATCTTTCAACACAATGATCCCAATTGATAAAGCTATCCATGTTGTGAGATTAGTCTCTAATGATGAGATGGCCAAGCTTGTGGAAATTCGTCTTAGTTCAACGTTTTTTATTTTTAGGGGAGAAATATATGAACAAATGAAAGGGGTCTCTTTGGGGTCACTTCTGTCATCAGTGGTCGTGAACCTCTTTAAGGAATATATAGAGAAGAAAGAAATTAAATATTTTCCTCTCAAACCAAAATGGTGGATGAGATATGTGGACGATGTATATAGCAATTGGCCACATGGTGAACAAAAGCTAATGGAATTCACCGGACATATGAACATCAAGTACAATAGCATAAAATTCACCATAAGAAAGGAGGAGAAAAACTTCCTTCCTTTCCTCGATGTACTCGCCTCAAAGAAGCAGGATGGCTCTCTGGCCCATCAGGTGTACAGGAAAAACACACACACAGATAGATACTTACACAGAAGATTGTGATAATCAACACTTTGGCCACTTGAGAACTAAGAATATCGGACAAAGTCCATCTAAAAGATGAATTAGAACATCTAAAATTGGCCTTTCTAAGCAATGGTTACATAGATAAACAAATCATTGACACCTTTTCAAAATCATGTAGCGCTAAAACAAGAAATCAGAGGGAAGACAACGTTGTAACAAAGACCATTCTCCCTTACATCCATCGAACTACTGATAAGATTGCCAAGATTTTAAGAAGGAGAAATATAAAGGTTTCTTTCTCCCGTCCAAAATCCCTCAGAAACATGCTAGACTCGACCAAAGATCCCACTGATCTGAAACTGCAAAAGGGTGTGTACTCAATCCCCTACTCACGTGGAAATAAATACATAAAGAAAACAAGACATTCCATAAGGATAAGGTTGAAAGAACACGGCCAACAATCTCCATCATGAACGAATTAATAAATCTTCCATTGTTGAACAATGTTATAACATGAGACATAATATGTGCTTCGAGAATGAAGAATTCCTTGCATCTATCCCTCATTACTATAAAAAGAGATAAGGGAAGCTCTTGAGATCGATAAGTTTGTGGATAACTTAAACATGGATGGCGGCTTGAAACTAAAGGAGGCTTGGATACCAGTTGTACATGTCATTAGGAATAACCCTAACTCTCACACTATTGAAAAAAACCAAAACCCAATGCATTAATTTTAATTAGGGGTTTACTTTTCTTTTAATTAACAAATTAGCATTGTGCCTGTGGGGGCAGAGCAAGTGGTAAAGTGGACTTGTTGAAATTGGTTGTAATTGGAAGGTCTCGTGTTCAAATCCCCCCAAATTTACCCGTGCGCCATGGTTCAGGCCCTGTGAATGCACCTAGGGGTATAGTGGTAGCAGGATTGGATCCCTGGACCCCATGTCACGTGAGTACCAACCCGTCCCCAGTTGGTGATTCCCCTAGTTAACAAAAAAAAAATAACAGTAGCACTGTAAAACATATATATCACTCCATAAATGCTAATGTTTTGATTATGAGCCTCTCTCTCCTAAAGATGGACCGACATTTAGGGTTTGAAATGTCGTCAAGACATCCTTCACCAACATAGCCTTGTCTCAATAATGATCTAACTTAAGTAAATATCAGAAATAAAATTTCTGGTACCCTAAGTAAACTAGGACGTGGACGTGTACTTATTACACCTAATAGTATAGAAATCGAATTGAAAATCTGAAAAACATGTCAAATTATTGAAAACAACGTCCTAACAACATTGACACTAACATATTAAGTTAACACAATGCTATATAGAAGACACTCTTATTTTTAAAATAAAATTATGAACATTAACAACACCTAGTCATACAAATGTACAAATATTTTAAATTAATAAATGTTTACAACATCCTTTTTAAGGAAAACTGACGTTAAAAAATAAATTTCAGTCCATAAATCCTTTTAATTCTCTGTAC
Source organism: Pseudotsuga menziesii (assembly GCA_001517045.1). NCBI lineage: Eukaryota > Viridiplantae > Streptophyta > Pinopsida > Pinales > Pinaceae > Pseudotsuga > Pseudotsuga menziesii. Next base: position 219,431 of record LPNX011101536.1, read on the forward strand.
AAATTCAAACAAAAGACACTCTTACTGAAAGAGACTGAACTGATGAACATTAACCACACTTAATCATATACATACAAATAATTCAAATAACTTGATATTTAAAACATTCGCACAGATAACTTACTTTTTAAAACTTTCGCACCAATGGAATATTTGAAAGGAAGTTACCGATTCTATTACTTGAAATCATCCGTCCATAAAGATACTGTTGATCGACATAAATGTTTGACCGATCTCATTAGAGATATCAATAATTTGTACATATCCATGTTATAAACATCAAACCAAATAAGGCATTTTACGCTCCTTCCATGTTTTTCATTATATATCAAAATAAATGATGATGATGATGTGGTCAATGATGGGTCATCATGAAAAACTTTCTTGCTTTGTTATCATTGTCAATCAGTTTAAATTGTTATCATTGTCAACCAGTTCATTTAAAGAGCCACATCTCTTTAACAAAACTATTTAAGAGAACTAAATGGTATTTAAATATTTATATATAATGAACATATATTTTACTTAATTATTTGGAAAATTTATACTTCTAATAACTAGGAAATCAATGTTTACTAAAACACAAACCAAAACATTATTTTTAGTGTCATAATCACTTAATTTGGGGTTGTTGAATGCTAATAAACTACAAGTGAAGTAAAATCAAATATGCCTTATCTATGCATGAACTATTAATCCACCCCAAATTACCCTAAATTAGATGTTACCTATGCATTTATATATCATCTATAAGTTATTCATTTATCAATTATCAATTATTTTTTATATTATTTTTTTTCTCTCTCACATTCTTCTAATCATATACCATGAACGGTTGGTTATCCATTCATCAGCTATGAGTTATTCATTCATCAACTACCAATTATCCATTCATCAATTGCTATTATTTTTATATTTTTTTTATTATACTTATTTATTTCAAATTTCGAATCACTACCATAAAATTAATATCGACAATACACTTGTTTCATCCCTATGCAAACCTGCAAAGACACATAGATGATATTCCACCACAAAATTTTAAGGTATAAACGACTATCCATGTAGTTATTATCTTATCATTTGAACTAAAACCAACCATCATATTTCTAATAATAATATTATGTTCTAAGTATCTGAAAGAAAACAAAAACTTCATTAATTATCCTTAAAAAAAATAACTATTGGAATATGAAAATCCTTTGATGCTACTCATGCTCTCTTGAGCTATAAAATATTAAGGTAACTTAAGTTCAAATGAAAAAATACATAATATGCATACCACATCATAGAAACTGTCCATGAAACAATTACTTCATCCAAACAATAGTCGATTTCATCCACCTTGTTATCTAATAGTCCACAAGTAGGTTGAATCTCTCTGACTTCACCAAACCGTACTGTCAGAGTTTCTGTAGCATTAGTTTTAGTACCATTAACCTCAGCAACTCAATCCATTTGGCTTACCATTAATTTATTCATATGAATGTCAATTCATTGGGCAGATTGGCTGATGACATTAGCAAAAGAAAATTAAAACATCGTGTTTCATCCAAACACACACTACATATTATAACGTACATACATTTTTGAATTCTTGAACGTCCTAGAGTGTTTTGATTGATTGAACATTCTTGTAAATATCGGAGCATGTTTGTCAAAATATAGCATGTTTGATGGGTATAGGAGGTAAACATTGGATCATGCTACATATTCGCGATTCACAGCAATTGCATAATGAAACTATATTTTACTTCTTCTTTTGGTTGTTTTAGCATTATTTATCAAATTTCGAAAACATAACTTCTCTCATGGATAATAATAATTCTGCGAGGACGTAGATCTTTTAGAACACTATGACGTTATAGTGGGATACAATAAAAACCCATTACTCATTTGTTCCTAGTCCCATTCATAATGTATGTTCTTTTACTCCTTCCCCTACCATTTGATCTTCACAATCGGTTTAGAACAAGTAACTATATGCCTCAAATCAATGAGGAGTTTGATGAATGCTTGAAATAAAAGCAAGGTTGTATGTATGCTACTATGAATCAAATTAAGTTATAGAAGATATTTGAGCAATAAGTGTTAGAAGATATTTGAGAAGCAATAGCTTGTGGGTATTGAGAGGAGTCCTTTTTTTACTTGAAATGCGTATCTCATTTCTTCAATGCATACAGATTTCTAGAGGACTTATATAACTCAAGAAACATATCTCCATGATTGGATGTATGTAGAACACCATGAGACAAGACATCAAATTTATAAACCAAGATTGTAGTGTCTTAGATTATTATTATCAGAAAAAAATCTCATCAAATTTATAAACCAAGATTGTAGTGTCATAGATTATTATTATCAGAAAAAATCATCTAGTAACTAGCTTCAGGGTTACTAACATATCAAGGGAGGATTCCATCCTGAATTCCAAGCTAGTCAACAAAATTCAAACCCCAGGAGAGAAAATTGGCTTACCGAGAACAACTAACAGTTGAACTGTTCACAAGTGTTTGTTGCTCCAAGTCTTGTCCTCTGATCAAACCATATCATTTTGTGCTTGCATTCAAAAAAACTATAAAACCTTTTCAAACAACTTTTGACTATTAAATGAAATGACAAATATTACTATTGAACTCGTAGTTAAATAAATAAATATATTTATTTTAGTTAAAACCAAATCATTGCTAAAATATTATAGACAAATAATTATATAATAAACATAAGTATTTGGGGAGGGAAACAAGCGCGATCTTATATTTAAATCAAGAGACAGCTAGAAAATAACCATATCACCTAAATCTTTTGTAATATCCCTCGATTTATAAACATTATCTATAATATTATTATTCCATTATATTTTTCGATGAGTTTGGTGGATCGAGTCTGTCCAAATGGTCCTTGGAGGACAGTTTTAACCACTACATTTTTTCTTTAATGAAATTCAGAATGAAAGGGACAAGCCATGTTAAAAGAGGGGACTATGCGTGCAAGAGGGGGAGACGTAGGGCAGTAAACCTAAAGGAAGTACATGAGGTGTCAGAATGCCTTAATGGTGTCGGATAGACTCTAAAGGAACCACGGTGCAACGGTTGATGGGGATTCAATGGAGAATGGACTGTAGCTGCGAAATAAGATCAGACAGACCCTGGAGCGAATGCGGGTGCAGTTGTTAGTAGGGATTCCTTGGGGAATGGACCATAGCTGCAAAGTAAGACCTAGGAAACCAAACTATAAGAGATTATATGCAAGGAGGTAGGATGCTGCTGACTATGCTTGGAAAGAATGAACTCTTGTTGTGTGAGCACTTTGTGTTAGGAAAGAGTTGAGAGAAATACTTGTTGTCTGAGCACTCTATGTTAGGAAAGTGATTTATTCCTGGAATACTAAACTAATGTTAACTTTTTCCACTCTTCGCACACATCGTTTAGCTCGAGGTGATTGATGACATAGTAGATATGTGCCCAATCTACGGTTGGGTGGAACGTGGTTGTTCCATTTTCATTGTGGCTCTCTTTCCAAACAAGTTTCATTGCTAGGTTTATGTTTATGCAAATATATTGATTTTAGAGTATATTTGTATATGTTTAAATGTGTCTTTCAATGCTTCTGAAATGATAAATACCAGTTTTCGTTTTATTGATCAAAATGTTGCTTATGAGATGGTGTATATTCATACTCTATTTTGAAATGACTGTGACTTGCATTTGGTGATATTGGTTACTCAAATGGTGTAATATTATTCTATAAAGAGTTACTAGGATGTTGTATGATTCCTTGTTAAATCAAGTCTAAGGGACCCCTCGTAGGGAAGCCAATGTGCTCTTTTGGGTTTATCCCTTTTCCTGTTGTAATGCCCCTCTTGTATGCCCCAAATTTTGTAAAATTTGTTAATATTTATTGTAAATGTTTTCTGGTGTGGAGCTCAAGGCCAAGGCCCCACCAGTAAAAACCTCGCGAGTTGGGAGATTTACTTCCTTAATTTTGTATGTCCAGGGGACTTAATGGATTGCCGCTACTTGACAACATGAAACTAAATAGAGGGGTAAAGGATGAGGAAACCCTGGGGAAAGCCTCCATAGAGGGAGTTACACTCGTTCTTAGCCACGACATAGAAATTTTAAGGAGTTAAAAAGAGTTAAGACGAGGAAAAAAACAAACTGAGGAACTGAATTCCAAGAGATAGTCTCCTTAAAATCCAAGTAAGAAGGATAGCACCACAAACATGCCTCGTGTTGATAAAAAACTATATACCTAGGGCAAAATATATATATACATATACAAGTGCATTTTATAAACAAAAGGTTCTAGTTAAAACCCACCTAAGAGGACGAGGGTTAAAAGAAAAGCGATGGGTCATCCCCATCGGAAGGAGCATCATGCACACCTTTACAAACCTAAGCCTAGGTATCATACTAAGGGGAATAGGCTGCGAACAAGACGATTCTTGGGTGAAATGATAAAGAAAGTCTTTTGGGAACTTGAATTATTACCTATTAGAAGCTCTCACCCTATTAAGGTTACTACCACCTCACCTTTTGATCAAGGGAAAGACATATGGATGGTGTATGATATATCTGTATATTTATATAGAGAGAGAGAGATGTGTGTGTGATTAGGTCATGTACTTTTATATGAAAAGAATTTCCATACACAACCGTGGAAACCTTTATAAGAGGTTAATAGTAGAACCTTTTTATATAATTGAAAATTTTATATTAAAAGGTTTATATATATATATGTATCTTGGAACTAGAATAGCGAGGGCAATTTCATAAATTGGATATATATATATATATATATATATATATATATATATATATATATATATATATATATATATATATATATATATATATATAAAAGTACACTATTTTAGACCATAATTATGGAGTTTATGTGGATTATTTAATGAGACCCGATATGTGATGTTTAGCCACCTTTTAAGGAGGCGTTACTACCTCCTCTGCCGGTCTTAATTTTTGAGACACCAAAGATTGGGGAAACGTTAGGGTACAGCAAAGATTGGGGAAGCGTTATGTTTCTTTTTACTGCTGAAAAGCATGGATTATGGAGACCTTAAAGCTCCTTGACTCCTAGTAACTGAGAGTGGGCCGAAATTCTCGATGACAGGTCTGGGCATTTTCTTTAGGTCTGGGCTTTTACCTTTGAGAAAAGAGGGCGTGAAGGCGGAAGGAAAGGGGACTTCTGTTGATAAGTAGATATCATAGCGTGGTTTAAGCTTGTCACCATTAGTTGGGGAAAGAATAAACCATGAAGGAGAGGAGTGACTGCATTGTAGGAGAACCCTACCTATGTTTCTGAACTATCCAGAGGGGTGCCTCTGAAATCCGGAAGAAAGGAAAACCCTGTTGCAAGAAATCGACAGTGTGGATATGGGAATCAGGTGCGCCATCGTTGAGGGAAAGCCTGGGAACTCTCACCCAAGGCGGGATGCACAGTAGGCAGGATACAAAATATCCTCTGCAAGAGACGTCATGGTAAACTTCTGAACGAAAAATATAGGCACAATTGGTTTTAGCTAGTAACTGAATATATCTATATATTTATACACTTGTGGATATTAGTCATTACCCTTGCTTGCATGTATAATACATTGACTCCGACAAGCATTGCGCTGGGGTCTATATATCTATGTTTATTATGCGATGAACCTCTGTTTATGAATGATACGATTATGAATTAGTTCATTTTGTTCTTCGTTTCAAATGAACTATATGGGATGTAGGCTGAGCAACACCCCTCTCTCTGCGATGGGTATAAATATAATCCCGACCTATTTTTTTATTTTAAGGAAAAAAAAACTGCATAGGAGTTCATGCCTGACGTTAATCCTCCGCTTGCGAAGGGTAAGATTGAGTGTTTAAGTTCGAAATTGTTCCTACGGGATTGTGTATACGATGGTATACGAGAGCATTAAACCCCTACCTACCTATTAATATAAATCTGATGGGCGTGAATAGAACTGGGTCGTAGTTGGTTTGGATATGGAGGAGGTCTCATTTAGCCAGGTTACTCCTTCGTAGGTAAATGCTTCGAAGGGTTTTGGGTTCAGTATTTTTCCTTCCCCTTTTTCCTGCGTAGTATTTTATTCCACCATTGATAATGGTAGATCCTAGCCCTTGTTATTACAGTGTGTGCTTTGTTTTCATACGCCCTTTCGGTATACTTTGAAGATGCATATATAATTCCTGAACCTAGAATATAATATTCAGCACTGTCATATTATGTATGAACCCAGCACGTCAAATAAAATGTTTGGCCCTGTCTTTGCCGTAAATGCTTCACCATTTCATATACACCCTTTTGGTATGCTTGAAGATATATATATATATATTTATATATAATTTGGGTAGGAACCCGGCATGTCTAATAGATGGTTCAACCTTGGCATTCAGTAAATGCCTAGTTTTTATATATGCCTTTGTATTCTTTGAGTATATAAATATATATATATCTATGGAGCATGAGCACAGCATAACACAGTATATGAGTTGTATTTTTATATACACCCTGGTTGTAAGCGCTAAAGTCATAAATTATGGACGTAGCATATTGTAGTATAGACTTGGTTTTTATAGGCCCTGTTTATTTTCCTTTAAAGTCACTTCCATTGCGTATGAACACAAGTATGGAACGAGGTCCTTGACTGCATTCTGGCCCTTTTCCACATTGGTTAATGTGTCCGAGATCCAAGTTATATTACCGAGTTTATGATGATTGCATTATTGTATTTTTCTCCTTGCAGTACTAGATAAGCCGCAAATGTGTTTCTGTTTTAATGGGTTTTGGTATCCTTGTTTAGGCAACGGTGTTTAACCTTTCCTAAAAATAAAGGGGTTTATATATATAAACATTTTGTATGAAATTCATATGCTGTGGAGAGCAATCAAAGATGCTGATATACAAGGTACTATAAAAACCCCACAGGAATGACATATGATTTATAATGATATTTGAATATATGAGAAGTATGTCTATACCTTGTATTTCATGTACATTGTCGATAAATATGGAGAGGTATATTGTCCTATGCAAAATCCTTATAGATTGGATTTCTGAGAAACACTCCCCGGGGAAAACCCGGTGAGGTTCAATAGAATATGATGGAAACTTTTCAGTTGCGGATGTAACCCCCCCCCCCCCCCCCCCCCCCCC
>LPNX011101536.1:231072-262698 GCA_001517045.1 Pseudotsuga menziesii
GCAAAGATTGGGGAAGCGTTATGTTTCTTTTTACTGCTGAGAAGCATGGATTATGGAGACGTTAAAGCTCTTTAACTACCGGTAATTGAGAGTGGGCCGAAATTCTCGATGACAGGTCTGGGCGTTTTCTTTAGGTCTGGGATTTTACCTTTGAGAAAAGAGGGTGTGAAGGTAGAAGGAAAGGGGACTTCCATTGATAGGAAGATATCATAGCACGGTTTAAGCTGCTCACCATTAGTTGGGGAAAGAATAAACTAGGAAGGAGAGGAGCGAACTCCTTGTAGGAGAACCCTACCTGCATTTCTGAACTATCCAGAGGTGTGCCTCCGAAATCTGGAAGAAAGAAAAACCCTGTTGTAAGAAATGGACAGCGTGGAGATGGGAATCAGGTGCGCCATCATTGAGGGAAATCCTAGGAACTCTCACCCGAGGCGGGATGCACAGTAGGCAGGATACAAAATATCCTCTACAAGAGACATCATCGTAAGCTTCTGAACGAAAAATATAGCCGCGATTGGTTTTAGATAGTATCTGAATATATCTATATATTTATATACTTGTGGATATTAGTCGTTACCCTCGCTTGCATGTATAATATATTGACTGTGACAAGCATCGCGCTGGGGTCTATATATCTATGTTTATTATGCGATGACCCTCTGTTTACGAATGGTACGATTATGTCTTAGTTAATTTTTTTCTTCGTTTCAAATGAACTTTATGGGATGTAGGCTGAGCAATGCCCCTCTCTCTCTGCGATGGGTATAAATATGATCCCGACATATTTTTTTATTTTAAGGAAAAAAAAACTGCATAGGAGTTCATTCCTGACGTTAATCCTCTGCTTGCGAAGGGTAAGATTGAGTGTTTAAGTTCGAAATTGTTCCTATGGGATTGTGTATACGATGGTATTAAGAGCATTAAACCCTTTCCTGCCTATCAATATAAATTTGATGGGCGTGAATATAACTGGGTCGTAGTTGGTTTGGATATGGAGGAGGTCTCATTTATCCAGGTTACTCCTTCACAGGTAAATGCTTCGAAGGGTTTTGGGTTCAGTATTTTTCCTTCCCCTTTTTCCTGCGTAGTATTTTATTCCGCCATTGAAAATGGGAGATCCTAGCCCTTGTTATTACAGTGTGTGCTTTGTTTTCATATGCCCTTTCGGTATACTTTGAAGATGCATATATAATTCCTGAACCCAGAATATAAGATTCAGCACTGTCATATAATGTATGAAACCAGCACGTCAAATAAAAGGTTTGGCCCTGTCTTTGCCATAAATGCTTCACCATTTCATATACACCCTTTTGGTATGCTTGAAGAGATATATATATATATATAATTTGGGTAGGAACCCGGCGTGTCTAATAGAAAGTTCATCCTTGGCATTCAGTAAATGCTTAGTTTTTATATATGCCTTTGTATGCTTTGAGTATATAAATATAAATATATATATATCTATGGAGCATGTGTTAGTTTTTCATCACATTTAAGCTAGCATTATGATCTTAGGATCTCTTCACTGAGAGAATAACAAGCACAGCAATAAAACACAAGCACATCACAAGAGACAAGAGACACAAAGAGTTTTCCTCAGGGAAACCATAAAGGAGAAAACCCCGCAACTTCCTCTAAGATACAATTAACACCAAAACAGTAAGAGATCTCCCAAAACAGCAGTAGTCTTCTGTTTTCTGTCTAGTCCCAAAATTTCCTTCTCCAGTAGTGCACCACACTTGGGAGAGCAAGTGATGTATTTCACAAGTGATAAATAGAGAGACTCTCACTCTCTATTTATATTCATCGATTCACTTGAATTGCCTTTTCACACGTAGGCTCAACCTAATAATTACTACTTGAGCATACACCTTAATTAGTGTATAATAACTCAAGCGCCCTGAAACTGTGGGGACTTACATAATGACTTGATATGACTTGATTACATTATTAATCCTCCCGATCGGAACATCGGGGCATGACCACATGACTCAAATACATAATAGAGACATCCCAGAATAAACATCGGGTTACAATATATAAGATACATAGAAGAATACATTCCGAAGTTACATATACATCAACAGCATGAGCACAACATAACACAGTATATGAGTTGTATTTTTATATACACCCTAGTTGTAAGTGCTGAAGTCATAGATTATGGACGCAACATATCGCAGTATAGACTTGGTTTTTACAGGCCCTGTTTATTTTCCTTTAAAGTCACTTCCATTGAGTATGAACGCAAGTATGGAACGAGGTCCTTGACTGCGTTCTGGCCCTTTTTCACATTTGTTAATGTGTCCGAGATCCAAGTTATACTACCGAGTTTATGATTATTGCATTATTGTATTTTTCTCCTTGCAGTACTAGATAAGACGCAAATGTGTTTCAGTTTTAATGGGTTTTGGTATCCTTGTTTAGGCAACAGTGTTTAACCTTTCCTAAAAATAAAGGGGTTTATATATATAAACGTTTTGTATGAAATTCATATGCTGTGGAGAGCAATAAAAAATGTTGATATACAAGGTACTATAAAGGCCCCACAGAAATGAGATACGATTTATAATGATATTTGAATATATGAGAAGTATGTCTATACCTTATATTTCATGTACATTGTCGATAAAGATGCAGAGGTATATTGTCCTATGTAGAATCCTTATAGATTGGATTTCTGAGAAAGACTCCCTGGGGAAAACCCAGTGAGGTTCAATAGAATATGATGGCAACTTTTCAGTTGCGGATGTAACCCCCCCCTTCTTCCTTAAAAACGAAAGAAATGTCACAGGCATGTGACACCTTTTGGTGGACGTAACCCCAAGGATGGGGTGAACCGCTTACTTTTGGTTGTCTCCTTTTTCATGTGTTTGAATGCTTTATTTCCCTCACTTTGTTTGTCTGCCTATGATGGTTTCTCTGTAAACTTGTTAATGGATTTTGATGCGTTGCAATATAATCGAGTAATGTTATTATAATGATTTTGATCACACATGGTATCATTTTAAATACACTATGACGATGGAGACCAAACCACTAACAAATGACTAGATGAATGTTTTATGCTTTTGGAATACGTATCAAATGACAGGTTTAATTCCTATACTAGTACCTCACCTTTGAGGGATCTTCTTAATCATGTGATCATTAGAAATCCTATTAAGCATGTTTAGTTTTTGGTGATCTTAGTGAAATGAATGCAGATTGCGTAGTTGTTGTTTTGTAGAGGAGGATGGATATGCAAGTTCAATGATTGATTTTACAATGCCTGTAGTTTGGACTCTCTGATTTCTTTTTCACCTGTTTCCATTGAATTGCCACGTGAAATCCGTCTCTAACTTAATTGACAAACAGCGAAACAAAATTTTACCCATTTTTGACACTGAGGTATAAGAGGTATACTACACCTGTTTAGTGAAGCCCCTCTATAATACCGTTAGAGAAATTTTGAGGTCTAAAATGGGGATGATAAGGAAAATAATAAAATAATAAAATACTATTTATTAATTTTGGAGGAAAAAGGAAAAAAAACTACTTTTTGTATTCATATTTTCGACATATCTCCTTGTGTTTTTACTCAAATTTCAATCAGGAGAGCTCGGAACATGTGGAATTTGATTCTGCATCCAACAAGTACCCACACAACATACTTTTAACGAACCTATTTACCCCAAAAACAAGAAATACCTGAAAAAATGTGATGAAGTATACAGTGTGGGTACTCGTTGGATGCAGAATCAAATTCCACATCCAATGAGCTCTCCCGATTGAAATTTGAGTAAAAACATAGGGAGATATGTCAAAAATACGAACAAAAAAAGTAGTTTTTTATGGCAAATATGTCATATCAACCATTATAGTTGATTCATTTTATTAAAATTCTATTGGTTCTTGAATTCCAACTCACAAGAACATATTATTGGCGTGTTTTCTTATAAGGCCCATTTAAGACCCCAAATTTCCTTTAATGCTTAGCTCTTAAAAGAGGGTAAAAAATGTGAAGGAGAGCTTGGCTATTGAAGTACTTAGGAACTATCCACTGTACACCACCATAAAATACTTAAGGCTGAGCTTGTTTAAGTAAATCTTTTGCAATAAGCCATGAGTCCATTGAGGGTTGGAAACTCCTTAGTCTTTCCAATAAAAAACATGGAGGTTAGGTGAAAAAATTTGGGTGGGAAGGCCTGTGGAATACTAAAAATGTATAAATAATTCAAGTGCTTCCCCAACCTGCGATCAACATTTCACGTTGTGGGAGAGGAAAGAAGAATGGATTTATAACGAACATGAAGTGTTCCCGCAACTCGCAATCCACATTGCTGAAGCGGAAATAGGATAAAAATTCATAAGGAAGTGGGGTGGTTCCGCAATCCACAATCTGCATTGCGGAAGCATAAAGTGGAGTAAAAGCTATAAGGAATGCGAGCATTTCCACAATCTACAATCGCATTGCAGAAATGGAAAACCAGGGTTAAAAAATAACGAAGATAAGGAATTTTTGCAATATGCAATACGTATTGCGGTAACTAGAAAGTGGAAGTCAAAATATAAATGAATTAAGTAATTCCGCAATCCGCAGTCCTCATTGTGAAATGAGGAAACTAGTAAGTAGAAGAAAAATATAAAGAAAATATGGTGTTTCCACAATCTGAAATCCACATTTCAGTATGATGCAATGAATTTAAAACGATATTTTCTATATAAAATGTTTCTATTAGGGGATAATTTATTGGATAATTTGTTGAAAAATGAAACTAAGATTATTAGGGATTCATGATTTAAAGTGTGAGTAATTAAAATTTAAGCAAGGAAAAGATAAAGAAGTTGAGAACAATAATAATTATGAAAGTCAAGAAATGTGTGAGGAATTAAAATAAATTGTAATCACAAAGGTAAAGTAAGAAAAAATATAAAAAGAAGAGAAAGAAAAGATGGAGCCTTTTTATTCTTTTCCTACACAAGTTTTTATTTTCTTAACATTTTTTAAAGCCAAAAATTAAAAAAAAAAAAAGATAAAGAAGAAAAGTAGATAACGGAGATTGCAGAGGCAAGTCAGCCCATTAGCACAGTACAAGTTCAACCTAGTTTTTCTTAACGAACACATAGAGTATTCATTCCATTTGTGAGACTTTAAATATCAGCTCCTAAAAGGTGAAGGAAAACATTTGGAAGAACTAAGAGCTAATTAAAGTGATCCTATTGTCAAATCTTCTCAAGAGAAGATTGCAAAATAAAAAACCCTAACTCTTAATCTTGGAATGGCTTGGGGTGGTATGTGAAAAACTTGAGAGGTTATGAATTGTTGTGGAAAGCTATGGTTGAGAAGAGCATGTTTGTTCCAGATAAAAGTACAAATAAGTTTATTTAAGATATTTATTAATAAATAAAGTTTCATTATTTTTCCATTCCTAAACATGTTTATTTAATAATTGCTAATTGAGCTAAAGTTAAAAAAGAATCATGATTATTATGTTGTGAATCATGATTATTATGTTATCAACATTTATAATTGATATAGAATGGAAGGTTATTTTATGGTGTTAATACTAAATATTATTCTTTAATTAAAGGAAGGAGAGTTTGATTTATACAATAATGTCTAATAGCACTTTTATCCTTTAGTATGATATAAATAAAAATAACATTCACATAAATGTTGAGTAGTTTTTTTTATTTAGAGAATATGTATGATATTAAATATCAATATTTTATGTTTTTATTTAGAAATTATTTTGTTAATAGATTTGTTTTTAAGTTTTAATACCATTATTAAATATCTTATATTACAGTGGGAAAATAATTTATTTGTGCACCCTTGTCTATCTAGGAAATATAAATTTAAATGATGCATTCGTTATCACAGTGTTTACATAGTAATTTTATTTTAAATAATGAGCAATGATGTTAAATAATATCCAAAATAAATAATAAATAAATTAACGAGAAATGCCATGTTTAGTGTAACAACTCATAAATTTCATAATTTTTTTAAAGTGCATGTTAACTGTAAATACATAATGCATACTAGCCTTTGACTTGTACTTAGTATTTTGTCTATTAACATAATGACTTCCGTATGATGACTTGGCAAGAGGCTTATAGTTATAATGAAAAATTATTTTCTTGTCGTCACACTCAGGGAAGAAGCGCCTTTTTTATTTAATGTTATTTACCATTATTAAATTTGATGTTAAGTTCTAATGGTTGTTAGGTGTAATGATCCTTAGGAGGATGGGGTCATGGTATTACTTAGCTTAATAGCTAACTCATACAACCCTTTAATCCGTGTAGCCGTTATATGAGGAGGTCTCGCCTTAAAAAGGGCCACCTCAACAAGGTCTAAGCCAAAAGGACACATAGGGAGGACCCTCACTAAAATTTGCATGAAACACTAAACTTAAAACAATATATGTGTTGAGGCTAACAAGCTATACCAAACTTAATCGTACGTATGAATGGTCGACAAGGTGAAAACCAAGGAGTTTGAACTTTGGAATTTTTGGGTTTTGTTTCGAAAATTTAAAATCAATCACCGTGGCATTAAATGGGGACACGTGATGTCCTTAATCCTTCCACCTAGAGCGATGTATCATCAGTTCGTAAACCATTAGGGTTTATCTTGTCTCCATTTTCATTGGTGTATTGTATTGTTTGGGTTTTGAAACAAGGAAGAGTTGTGACTGGTTGGCCCTTTAGCTCTCTTTGTGGTTTCCAGGTTAATTGTATTGTAGTGCAGGCTCTTAGGGAAGCTCTACATTGGTAGGTTGATAGCGAAGGTGCTGATAATTTCATCCTTCAGGACCTCATCCCTAGCCTTTCCTAGTTCTGTGTCACAAGTTCTTTCACATACAATTTTGTTTGGCTCTTCGACCGACTGTGAGTTCCTTGCATGTTTGGATATCCTTCCCTGAGTTACAGGGTAATTTATTTAAATGATTTTCATAGATTTATAAAATCATCTATCTTTTATATTCTAAATCATAAATTTAACCTATGTTTGCTTCTAGTTGCAGGATTTTACAACTCGTTTATTACACGGGTAAGGGTTGGCCTCTGTGAATAAAATATTGTTGCTTTGGTAAGGCCATGTAACCACACTTCTTGTTCATTGTAAGTCGAAGCTATGTGTCTTCGTGGCTATTTGGCTCTACGATTTCAAGGAATGGTGGTGTACATTTGTTTTCTAGTGGTTGAACAACAAAATGTTAACCTTCAGTGGTTTCTACGTACGACATTTTTCTAGTTTAACTTTATAATTAAAAATCCAAAAGGATTGTTTGTAATAGTTGTTAGTTTATGTAGGCTTAAAAATCTCTTCATAGAGTCTTGTATAGAGAAATCCAGTTCTACTGGGGTTTCATGAACGTACGACTTCTTTTTCTTTTCCTGTAAACACAATGCTTCAACCTTTGGATATATATATATATATATATATATATATATATATTGTTTTGGTTCTAAAATTACATCTATACCATGATTATTCTTTTAAATAGAGACTGGGCTATGAGGCTGTTGTATTTTTCAACACTCAGTTTAATCCAGTAGTTGTTTAATGTATTGTTAGGGCCATGAGGCCATTGTTTTGTTTTGATTATTTTTATAAAATGATGAGATTGAGGCCGTGAGACCACAACTAAATCGATAATTGTTTAATTGGATATAAGTATGTTTAGATATAGAGTAGAAATTAGTTAAGAGGAAGCCATAAGGGTGTTGAAAATAATTCTTTAAGGTTTTACAGTTTATTTTTATTTAATTGATTTCAAATATATATTAATATGGAAATCGACTTGCAACAAGGGTTGCGACTTGCCGAGAATCTTGATTTAGTGTTTTCTTTCGGAGTGAATACTTGTATTTTGGTTGGGCTGTATAGCTTCTATATTTGTACCTCTGTTGACGTTTGTAATATATATATATATATATATGTATATATGTATATATATATATATATATATATATATAACTTATTTTTATGTCTGAATTATAGTTAGTTGTTGTAAATCCTAACTGTAGCATATAAGCCTTTCTCTAACGAAGGCTACAGGGTTTGAACCCATGATTGACTATGATTTTTAACTTATGGTCTTAATTAGTTTATATACAATTTTTTTGCTAAACTAGAATGGTTATAAAATATAGTTTTAAATTTTTATATTTCTACAAAAAGATAAGCTCGGAAGGTAATGTTTTATGGAATGAATAATAAGTATATAATTACTATTATATGTATATCTATACTTTACATAGTTAAAGTTATTCTTGCATACAAGTGTGTGAATTATTAAATCCATAGTTTTGCTTCTGTGTAAAACTAGCTTTTGTCGTGTGTAATGGAAATTATACGAAAATATTTTGATCTTTAACATCTCTTTTACTAGTAAGAAAACTAGTAAAGGAAAGAGAGATTAAATGTTATCTAAGTTGCAGCGCCCCTATCTTCCCAAGGTCTATTAATAGGAAAATACACATACTTTTTTTTTTTATTAATTTTTTTATTAATTTTTTATACCATATGTCCCTTATTAAACAACATAATATAACATCCATAATTGTACAAGCAATGAATGATAAAATATCTACCTGATAAATAGATTATTTAAAAACATGCAAGATTAATTGATCATTTCTAAAAAAATAAACATTCTGAAAATAACATATAACATTAGATTTATAATTAAATTTATGTTATTACTTATTTATAAAGATTATAAAATTAAGACATATATATATATATATATATATATATATTATAATTTCAGAATAGAAATATCATAAAAGCCATAAATGTTATGTACACCTTTCAGAATAGAAATATACCAAAAAGCCCTTAAATTTTATATATGATTTGGGAATTATTTATCAAAAAAAAAAAATTAGTTAGAACTTTTATATAATTCCAGAATAGAATTATGCTAAAATTTTCATAACAGAAATATGGTAAGAATCCATGAATTAGAAATGTTTATCTAATTACTCATACGTTTCGTCTTTTTGCTTTATGTAACTACCGTAGTTTAAAAATATGGTTTATAAAGAGTAAATATTTATAAGAAATATTTGTATAAATATGCAAAATAGAATTAAGAAGGCATGGTTCGAATATCCATCGAGACCATCCTAAATATAGCAGATCAGCCGTGTGCACAAAGGTATTAGAGAACTCACGTGTGATCAATCTGGGAGAGTTGATACATCAATTATAAATATAATTTTTGCTTTTTAAACCAGTTTTGTGTTCTCAATCTATTACATGGCCAAAGTTTATTTTATTACAATATATTGGTCCAAGCCCAATTTCTGAGATTGGGCTCAGCACCGTGAGCTACATAAAGGTAGAATCTGTAACTAAACATCTTAACGCAGATAAATACTTCTTGTATTACTCATACTAAATCTGAGCATTCTCATTTCCAATCAAAGTCATGGATGGTGAATTATATGCAAAGGATCGTTGCCAGTTGTTAAGCAATGAAATTGCAGCAAGGAAGGGATATGCGGTTGAGTTTCATTCTCGTAGTCACATTCCCAAATCAAGCGTTGGATTGCACTACCTGTGTCTATCATTCTAAACTCGCCTATTACTCTCACTCAAGGGCAATCAATGGTATTGCATGATGTCATAGTTGGATATACATTTCTTATAGTAGATTCATCATATGCATGGTGTAATTACTTTCTCTGATATCATCAAATGCAATGCAGTTGGCACGTGTGGATACGGATCATTTGTAGCGAAGCTCTATGGTGGAAATGTGGAAGCTGCAAGTTCTGATCTGTACAGGAATGGCGTTGGGTGTGGGGCATGCTATCAGGTAAGCCCTACAAATATGACATACAAGCTGTAAACACGTGTTTTCCTATCTATGCTTTTAATACACAATAAGCAAGGATTATCATACTTATGGGGAGGAATCGCATACCAAGATATTATCGTAATCTCAGGCCAAAATATGTAGCAACCATCATAATAATTAAGAGGAACCACATACAAGGGTTTAGTCAAACATGCACGATTATCAGGTTTACAGAAAAATATATCACCAGTCAACCTACAACGATTATCTCCTAGCCACACATGGGGCGTTAGCAGGTGAGAGTTCATATTCAATGTAATTGCATGCAAAAGAAAAACGCATTCCAGATCTATCCAAAACCAAAATGCAGCAATGAAGCATGTATTTCCTGATCTCAATAAAATAGAAAATGCAGAACAAGATGTATATTCCATATCTCTGAAGAACATAGGCATATAGTACATTTTCCAATTTCTTAGCAATCGCAGACATACAATGGCTATTCCAGATCTATTAAAAACACAGGAATACCATGCATTCTCCAATTTCTTAGCAAATCGCAGACACACAATGGCTATTCCAGATTTCTTAAAAACGCAGGCAACGATTCTTGTCAATGGAGCAATGATATCATGAAACGAGTTTATTCAATCGCATGCAAAATATTTCAGAACATAATCAAAACTCAGGAAAATGATTCATGTTCATATCTTATCAATGCAACAATGATTCAACCATACAAGCCCTAAAACGCATGCGAACAATACCTACAAAAATGCCAAAATGCATTACATAAAGCAGACATGTAAATAATTAAAATGCAGGTATCGAATATACCCATTCGGATCCCAAAACATTTTTGAATAGAGAAGGCATATCTAGAGAGATCCAATGCAATCCCCCTTTCCAAATTGCAGATCTCTCTCCTTAAATAACCACGCAGACAGAAGAAGAAAAAAAAATACATGCAATACAGGCAAATGTCATTCACCCTCCATTTCTAGAATACTATGAAGGAATTTACTTACAGATCAGATTACAAACATAAATATAAATCCAGATCTAAAAAATGCAAATCCAAATCTAGAAATAATTACAGATACAGATCTAAAATATAAAATACAACACAGATCTAAAATAAAGATCCAATTCTATAATACTACAGAGGTAGATCTAAAATACAATCCATAAAAACATGGGTATCTTTGTGCAGGCTTGTTCTTTCTAAGGTTGCCGCACTGCGAACTTGTCAGGTTCCCACGAATGTCAATCAGTTCCCAATCACAAGAGATCCACCGGTTGACCTCCCTACCATTCCAATGGGTACTCTCCTTCCCCAAGGACCCCCAAGCTTAATGGGGTTGCAGGAAGAAGTACTCTAGCACGATCAGCGTGTGTAGAATTACTAAGGGCCTCCCAACCCTGTTCACACCTAATGAACCGAAATCTCTACAGCCACCATCCACCTCTACATTCTCTCATCCGTCCAACATTAGGGTAAAAAGCATCCCCTTACTCAAACCCTACCTCTTTATTTATATCGTTTTTGCATTATTATTTTTATTTATTCTTATTTTGAATTCTTTTTATTTTATTTTATTTCAACGAATCTTTTGTGATATGCATTTATGTAATTTCATATGCATTTATGCAATGTGCTTAATTTAGGATTTCTTTACTTAAACCATTCCTATATTTCATTTATACGATTCCTAGATTTTTTTTTGCTTTTGATTTCATATTTTTGTGTGTGCAATGTGTTTCTATTTAGAATTTACTTTATTTTCTTTTATTTTGTTTATGATTTATTTATTCATTTCTTTATTTCATAAGGTTGCACTTTCCATTTCTTTATCTCCAAGTCATAAGTTTATTGGTTAGTTATTACTTATTTACAACCTTGTAGTTTAATAATTTCTTTTGTTTCTCCAGGTGATATCAAGGGTGCCATGATCGTCTTCATGCCCTTCAAATATCCCACTTTCAGTGGCGGGGAGTTAGTGCGATGGCTGAGACCATGTTAACTCAGTCCAATCCACGCTGTAGAGAGACTCATGGTTACTGAGGAATAAGGTCGACACCTCATTGCGCGCCCCTCAGTTAATCCTCGTGAGTGACCGAGTCCATGGCCTACCCTCAGAGAAGCATGTCTCTTGCAGGTAAAATCCTCTCTCGCTTTTCAACCTGCCACATGGAAAATATGTGCTAACCATACGGGTACTTTCTTCCGTGCAACCCCATCATCCTTTGTGGATCGATTGGGAACCAATATCATGTGCCTACACACATGAAAACCATGTGTATTAATCGCACTACACAATTTAATCAAAATATCATTAAAATAAATTATATCACCTGATATCATGTTCATACTCAAACTGAAATTCATGTGGCATTGAGACCACCTAGTGTCATTGTAGAGTTGGGTCTCTGTCACACTAGGAAAACTGTCAAAGCATCTACCAATATATCGTAGGAAATGAAAATTGTTCATATATTTCATTCACACATTTTAAGATCAATCATATCACATTATATAAATCTATCTACCCATGTCCATTCATTCATAAGCAACCATTGTGACACAACAATCAATACATATACAAGTCATTTTTATTCATCACATTAAACCGAGCCGTTTGTACTCAAAATGCCCTGAAACCATAACACATTTTAACACATGAAATAGTCTGTCCAACAAGGCAGTACAATGTTGCATTACAAAATTTCATTTATCCATGAGTACCCAAATGTATCAACATGGTCAAAACATATATTTCAAAATTTAACCGGGTCATTTGTGATAAAATGCCCTCAAATAATAATATAGTTGAATAATAAAAGAGTCTAACAAAATGGGGCACTACATAAGTGAGCTAGATTATACTAAGTGAGAATTTAGATGAAAAGTAAATGCAATGTTTGTTAATCAATGGTTATCCTCCGTAGGAATGTAATGGTTGAACTGAAAGACTAAAAGAATAATAAATTCAGAGAACTAATTATAACTTCATACGGTAATATGTGCTAACTTCATTTATAAAGCAGTTTAAAAAATAATATGTAGTTACCATTTAACCTCTGTAGAAAACTAAGGCATGCGTCATAAAAAAAATACATAACTCTGATCTTTTTAACTTGTCCTAACTGAAAAGAAATGACTAGTTCATAGAATCCATCAACGCTCATATGCTTTCAAATACATATTTATAATGAAAAAATTGATAAAACAAAACAACATAGAACCTGGATAAATTTTTAGAAGGGGGGACAAACACCCAAAGGAGATCGCTCCTCCCAATCGTCTCCTGAAAGTATCCAAGATAACTTGCTTTAGGACCACCAATCATGTTCACTGAAACACTAGGACGGATATTCTGGGTACAACCCACACAGTAAAACTCTGCAACTTAGCACTCTATAACAAGACTTATATCTAAGCAATTTCACTTTAACTATCCCCTCACTTTTAGTTTGCATCATTCACAAGTCATTCACTTGGAATATAATGTAATGAGCCTCCTTCTTAATTTCATGGTGTTTATAAGATTGTTAAGGTATTTAGGTCTGTTTTGAAATTAAATAAGCCACCTTCTCAGTTCCTTATCTAATGAAACATGACCACAATTTTAGGTATTTTGCTTCCTACAACAACTATAAAGTGAAATGATTGTTCTACCACTTGTCATTTATCATTCCACGACTGCTCATTACTCCTAGTGGGTTGATGAACACTCTTTCAATTGTATCCTTTGGATAGGTGTTTATCCATTTAATTATTTAAAATAAATAAATATTTAATTACAGTCATCCTTGACTAGGTTGGTCTTAAAAAATTATAATAAGTTTTAGTATAATGTTCTCTCAAAGTAAATAAAAATATTTATTTTCGAGTTCTAGGTAGGTTACAAACACTCCATTTCCCCTTAAGTTCAACATCATCCTCGATGTTGCTTAAGTTTATTTCGAGTCTTCGTGGAGCATAGTTGGGGATGCCACATGCATATGACTCCAATTCCCAGGGTGCTTCATCTAGATTGAGGTATTTCCATTGCACCTACACCTATCCAACGGTGCGATTATGGAGGAAATTTCTCCTCTTGTCGAGAATACATTCTAGTTCCACCTGAAAATCTCCTTGGTTTCTACCTGAATAAAATTACAATCAATCACATGTGTAGCATTGTGAACATACTTCTTCAATATCAAAATATTAAATACATTATGTATTCTAATATTACATGACAAAGCTAATTGATATGCCACTTGTCTAACTCTTGGCAATATTTCGAATTGTCCACAATACCTGGGTGATAATTTAGCACAACTTCCCAACTTAAAGGATATCATTATGGGTTTTACCTTGAAAAATATATGATCACCTACTTTGAATTATTTCCGAGTTCTTTTAAGCTCTGCATGACTCTTTTGTCTGTCTTATGTAGTTTTCATATTTCTTTGTACTTGTTTCACTTTCAGCTCCATTTCTTTTAACAAGTCAAGTCCTAAAATCAACTTGTCAACCGGATTACTCTATGAAATGGGAGTATTACATTTTATACCATACAATATTTCAAAATGACTAAGCTTAGTTGAATCTTGATAATGGTTATTATACACAAATTCAACTAAGTGCAAATAATCTTCCCTTTTCTTGGGATAGTCTCTGACATACTTTCGTAACATGTCTTCTAGAACTTGATTGAATCTTTTTGTTCTCCCATGAATTTGCGAATGATAAGTAGTACTAAAATTCAATTTAGTATCTATTCCATTAAACAATGACTTCCAAAAATTACGAGTAAACTTAGGATCTTTGTCAGAAATTATTACCTTCGAAATTCTATGAAACCAAAAAACTTCTTTCATAAATATATCTACAATGTTAGCATATTTATGATTTTTTTAATAGGTATAAATGTGCTTCCTTCCTTAGTTTGTCTACCACTAACATTATAGAATTATTTTGTTTCTTACTTTTAGGCAATCCAGCTATTAAATCAAGACTAATAACTTTCCATTTCCAATTTGGAATTAGCAGTGGTTTCCAAAGACATGATGGGTTTTATTTTCAGCTTTAAGTTGCTAGCATTCTATACACCTAGATATATATTCAACAACCTTGTTCTTCATATTAGGAAACAAATCCTATTTTCTTAGTATTGTTATCATCTTTTGATAACCAGGGTGTCAGGAATAAGGACTTTTATGTACTTCATTTAATATCAACAATTTAATTTATGGTATGTTAGCTACATAAAGTTTGTTTTTGTACAACATTAATCCTTTTTCATTTACACTATAATCTATTTTTACGTTCTCAGATTCGTTATTGGTTACTTTTTCTCTCAAGTTTTGGTACTCCTTGTCCATTTTTATCACTTCTTTCGATTTATATTCTAATTTCGATTTGTTACTACTAATCGAAGCTATAAAGTTCATTCTTTCATTTATACTTAAGGCATCAGCTACATTGTTTTCCTTTCCTTCGTTGTGTTAGATCCCAAAATCATATTCATTAAGGAAGGATAACCATCTATCTTTTCTTGCGTTCAGATTTTGTTGATCAAACATACATTTTAATATTATGCTATCAGACATTAATAGAAATCCTTTACCTATTAAATGATGTAGACACATTTTGAGAGCCTGAATTATGGTAGCCAACTCTAAGTCATGTGTTACATATTTATTTTCATGTGATCTTATCTTCCTTGATTCATAGGGTATTACATGACCTTTTTGTGTTAGTACTCCACCCAAGCCTCAGCTGCATGCATTCATACACACAAGGAAATCCTTGTTTCGATATGATATTTTTAATATAGGTGCATTAGTTAAGAATTCTTTTAATTTATTAAAATTTTCTTCACACTTTTGATCATATAAGAACTTTTTTCACCTTTAAGATGTTATGGGATTCACAATCTTTGAGAATCCATCTATGAATTTTTGGTAATAAACAGTAACTTCCATGAGATATCGTACATTTGTTACATCATTGGGAATGGTCCATTCTATTATTTCCTTTATCTCATCCAGGTCCACTGATATTCCTTCCTTCGATATCACATGACCTAGATGCTATATTTTATCTTTGTATAATTCACATTTACTAAAATTACCATACAGTTTATGTTCTCTTAGAACCTATAATATTATCTGCAACTATTCATCATGTTCTTCATTCATTTTCAAATAAATTAAGATGTCATCTACGAAGACGACTACTAATTTATCTAAGTATATACTTAAGACATTGTTCATTAAACACATAAAAGTGGTTGGAACATTTGTTAGCCCAAAGGGAATGACTATAAACTCATAGTGCAAGTATCGAGTTCTGAAAGCACTTTTAAAAATATGTTTGCCTTTAATTCTGACTTGATGATATCCAGATCTCAAGTCCATTTTTGAAAATATTCTCTCTTTGTATATATGATCAAAGAGATCATCGATGCAGGGCAAAGGATATATGTTTTTAATTTTCATTTTGTGTATATGACAGTAGTCTATACATAAACGTAATTTGTATCGTCTTTATTTTTAACGAATAAGATAGGTGCTCCCCAAGGGGATACACTTGGTCTTATATAATTTTTATTTATAATTTCTTGTAGTTCTAGTTTTAGTTCATTTGTTCCAATATGTTCATTCGATAAGGAGCCTTTGAATTGGGTACGACTCTTGTTACTAACTAAATAGTAAAATCCATATCTCCCTTTGGAGGTTATCCTAGAATTTCTTCAGAGAATACATCTGAGAAATCTTGTAGGATTGGAATACCATAACATTTCAGCTTAAATTATTTATCCATGTGTTTGTTATTCATTATGTGTATTGCAAAAACTTTGCATTGTTTCCTTACAACCTTTTCCATTTGTAAAACTAAGATTTGTTTAACATAATATTTATTCGGTATCCCTTTCACTATAATTCTTTCTCCTTTATCATTTATACAGTTAAATGTTTTCTCAAAACACTTTAACACTACTAGATGTCTTTCCATCCAATCCATACCTATTAAAACATCATAAGACCCTAATGGAAATACATTCAACTTTACTTTATTTTTGAAATGACTCATAAACATTCCATAGTTTTCATCACACTTAACTACTTTTCTTTTGGTTACTATAGCTAACTGAACCAACCAAGACTTTTCACACTTTTTCAAAGATAAATTGCATTTTTTTGTTATGCTATGTGACACATAGATTAAACTAGAACCTCGATCAATTAAAATAGAAACAAACTGGTTTTGTATCATACCTTGTATTTCCACCATGGAGGTTTGATGATCATCCTATCAATTCTCCAAAGCCGGATTGATTCTGGCCATTTCATTTTCTACGTCACGAACTGTTTCTTCCTCGGGGATTCTATGTACATTTTTTAAGTTCCCCTTTATGTTCGAACAATAATTTGCATAATGAGGTCTCTGACATTCCAAACACTTTATAGGTTCCTTATTATCATTGTTTTTAACATAATGATTAGGTATGTCTATGCCTTTTTGTGTTGTAATCTTTTGTTGTGTTTTACCTTTAAAATATGTTCCTTGATAATTATTCTTAGATAAATTCCGAGAATTATTTCCGAAGATTTTATTAGGCTTAAAACCTTTTATTTTATGATCAAATTTAATTGCTCTCTTATTATTTTAGATAGGTATGCTTTCTCTCTTTTTTACTTTGTTTGTAACAGAAGATAGCTTTTCTCATTGCCTCTTCAAGGGTCTTTGGATTATCAAATTCAATTCCGTTCTTGAAGCTGGTAGTAAAAATACTTAGAAACCTCTATATTTTAAGTTTTTCATCCATTTTATATGGTACATATATTAATAAACTTATAAATTTACTACTTAACTCTTTCATTGACATTGAGCCTAATTTAAGTTCATAAAACTCGTTAACTCTTTCTTCATAATACTATTCATATAAGAATTTCCCTTAAAAGTATTTTTTAAAGACTCTCCAGGTTAAATATTTTTCTTTAAGGTTTTTCACTCTTTTTATGTCGTTCCACTAGATGAAAGCCTTTCTGATTAGGTTGTAGAAAGCCATCTGAGATTTCAATATATCAGAGTAGTTATAAATCTGAAAGTAATTTTTCATATCCGATAACCAAGCCTCAGCTTCTTCATGCGTTTCCACTTCCACATTAAACATGGGAGTTTTAATATTTTAAAATTATCCTAAGATCTCTTCATAAGGTTTATACTTCCTCTTTCTAGGACTATGTTTTCTTTCACTACTTTGAGTAGTGTATTTATACGTTCCTCTGTGCTAGCTTACTTTAACTCCTAAATAAGATTTACTTTCACTATCAAAAAATTTTAATTTCTTACTCTTGTGTTTGTATGATATTGTTCTAGAATCAGTTGCATACTCTATTTAATCTTTGACTCCATTGTGTAGTTTGTCTAGTAAGACCTGACTTAGTTCATCGTGTGCTCTTAAAATTATTTTGTTATCTTATTTTATATTTTTTAATTGAACCTCTAAATATTTCACTGTTTGAAGTAGTTCTGAGGGTTGATTATTTAATTCCACATAAATATTATTTGGATTATTGTGATGGGATACATATTCAGCAGATGCTTCAACTCCTTCCATTTCCTATAAAATACAATTTTATATTTTTGTACAGAAATAGTTTTAAAACGTGTTCGGTATAGTTTGTTTCATGTTTGTATGGGAGTGATCCAATCAGGCCTAGTGTTTGGAAACCTCACTTTGATACCACATGTAACACCTCCTAAATTTTGTGAAATATATATATATATATTTAAATACATAAGTGCATGTTAACTGTAAATACATAATGCATACTAGCCTTTGACTTGTACTTAGTATTTTTTTTATTAACATAATGACCTTTGTATGATGACTTGGTAAGCGACTTATAGATATAATGAATTATTATTTTTTAGTCATCAAACTCATGGAAGAATCGTCATGGTTATTAAATGTCATTTACAGTTATTATATTTGTTGTTAAGTTCTAATGGTTGTTAGGTGTAATGATTCTTAGAAGGATGGGGCCATGGTCTTCCTTAGCTTAATAGATAATGCATAAAACCCTCTATTCTGTGCAGGTATTCTATGATGGAGTCTCTCCTTAAAAAGGGCCACCTCAAGAAGGTCTAAGCCAAAACGATGCAAGGGGAGGACACTAACTAAATTTTTCATGAACCACTAAAAATAAAAGAATAGAAGAGATGAAGTACCAAGCAATAGCATACTTAATGGAAAGTATGAATGGTTGACAAGGTGAGAAGCAAGGAGTTGGAATTTTGGAATTTTTGGGTTTTGTTTTGAAATTTAAAATTAATCACTATGGCATTAAATGAGGCCACGCGATGGCCTTAAGCCTTCGTGCTAGAGCATAATATCGTCACTTCGTAAACCATTAGGGTTTATCTTGTCTCAATTTTCTCTAGTGTATTTTATTATTTGGCTTTTGAAACAAGGAAGACTCATGGAGTCTTGTCCCTTCGGCTATCTATGTGGTTTCCACGTTACTAGTATAATAGGGAAGGCTCTTAGGGAAGCTCTGCATTGGTAGGTTGGTGGTGAAGGTGTTGAGGATTTCATCATCCAAGTCCTCGATACTAGCCTTTGTTGGTTTTACATCAGAAGTTCTTTTACATAGTACTTTTTTTTGCTCTTCAACCGACTGTGAGTTCCTTGCTTGTTTGCGTAGGATTCGCTGAGTTACAAGGTAAGTAATTTAATGATTTTTGATATATTTATAAAATACTCTATCATTTAAATTCTTAATCAGAAATTTAACCTCGGTTTTCTTGTGGTTGTAGGAGTTTACAATTGGTTTGTTGCATGGGTAAGGCCTATCCTCTGCAATAAAAAGTTCATTTCTCTGGTAAGGCAATGTACCCGCACTTCTTGCTCATTGTAACCCACATATTTGTGTCTTTGTCAATCTGTGGCTTTGTGATGTCATAGAACAGTGTCTTACCTATTTTTTGTTGTGTTTTAACAACAAAATGGTAACCTTCAGTGGTTTCGACCTACGAGATTTTTCTGCTTTAACTTTATAATTGAAAATCCCTTCGACCGTAGACTATGAAGAGGATTGTTTGTAATAGTCATTAGTTTAAGTAGGGTTAAAAATATTTTCATAGAGTCTTGTATGGAGAAATCCAATTCTATCGGGGTTTCATCAAGCTACGAATTCTTTCTATTTCCCTGTAAACACAATGGTTCAACCTTTCGATTATATATATATATATATATATATATTTATATTGGTTCTAAAATTAAATATATGCCATGACTATTATATTAAATAGTGATGGGGTTGCGAGGCCGATGTATTTTCCAACAACTAGTTTAATCTAGTAATTGATTAATGTATTGTTATGCCCATGAGGCCATTGTTTTGTTTTGATTATTTTTATAAAATGATGAGATTGGGGATGTGAGGCCACCACCAAACCAATAATTGTTTAAGTGGATACAACTATGTTCAAATATTGACTAGCAATTAGTTAAGAGGAAGTCGTAGGCTATTGTGAATCCCTCATTAAGGTTTTATTGTTTGTTTTTATTTCATGGATTTGGAATATATATTAATATGGACATCTATCCTCAACAAGGGTTGTGACCTGTCAAAAATATTGATTTAGTGTTTTCTTTCGGAGTGAATACTTGTATTTTGTTTGGGTTGTAGAGCCTATATATTTGTAACTCTATTACTCTTTGTAATATATATATATATATATATATATATATATATATAACTTAGTTTTATGTTTGAATTATAGTTAGTTGTTGTAAACCATAACTATAGAGAATAATCCCTTGCTAAGGAAGGCTATAGAGTTTGAACCCACGATTGATTATTCTTTTCAAATTAGGATGTTAATTAGTTTATATATGATTTTTTTCCTAAACTAGAATGGTTAGAAAATATAGTAATAAATGTTTATGTTTCTACAAAAAGTTAAGCTCAAGAATAAAGTTTTATGGGATGAATAATAATTATATTATTACTATTATATATATAATTTAGAAATTTAAGCATATTCCTGCATGCAATTGTATGATTTATTAAATACACAAATTTGCTTCCGTGTAAAACTAGCTTCTGTCGATTGTAATGGAAATTATAGGAAAATATTTTGATCTTTAACATCTCTTGGATTAGTAAGAAATCTAGTAGAGACAAGAGAGAATAAATGTTATTTTAGTGAGCTAGATTATACTAAGTGAGAATTTAGATTAAAAGTAAATGCATTTTTTATTAATCAATGGTTATCATACTTATGAATGTAGTGGTTGAACTTAAATACAAAAAAAAATATTAACCTCACATAACTAATTATAACTTCATGGGATAAGATCTGATAAATATCTGTATAAAACAGTTTTAAAAATAATACAGTTACCATTTAATGTCTATAGAACACTAAGGCATGCTTCATAAAAAAACAATACATAACTGATATTTTTCACTTCTCCTAACTTAAAGGAAATCAGTAGTTCATATAATCAATCAACATTCATAGACTTTCAGATACAGATGGAGACCATTCCTCCCAACCGTATCCTAAAAGCATTGAATATCACTTTCTTTAGGACACCTGAGCATGTTCACTGAACCACTAGGAGGAATATTTTGGGTACATCCCACACAAAACAACTCTGCAACTTAGCACTCAATAGCAGAATTATCTCTCAGTAATTTGACTTTAGCTATCCCCTCATCGAATTCCTTATGTGCCTGAATTTTCAATTTTTAGAAGCCATAAGGTCATTCATGTCACATGCCCCAATTTTGCAAAAATAATATTATCATATTTGATTTTATTTTAAGACAATATGTTAAATTTTATGCTAAGTTGTAATTGATGACTCAGCAGAGTCAAGGATGTTGAATGTAATTCTGAATATTTTAATTTTAAATAAATAAAAGTGGGGACAACAGCTTGGGAGAGTCGTTAAAACAGTGTTTACTGGTCAAGTTGGTGGAGAAGACTAGGTGGAGAGGAAATATACAAGTGGCATCATCCTCAAACACTTCCAATGTTGCAGGTGGAAATATCCCTACATGTGGGGTCATGATTCCCCAAGAAAGTGGGATCAGAGAAGGTGGCTCAATTAATGACAACTAACCCAAAAATACCTAGGAAATCTTAATAAAAATGCCCATTGAAGAGAGCTGATGCTGCTTATTCCAAGAAGGGAATCATTCAGGTGAATGTACTTCAAAGGATTTCATTGGGAAGGGAAATTGTGGAAGGTGTTCGAGGGGTAAACTGCAGAAAGTGATCTAGTGCAGTTTTCAGCTAAAGGATCTTACTGATGAGTGCAGAGTGATTACTAAGTCATTAGATTAGTATTTGGTTGCTTTATCCACTAGTTCTCATCCAAGGAGACCAAGAACAGGCTTGAGGGTATTGAGAAGACGCTACTTGAGCGCTCTCCAGGACTTGGTAGGGAGGAAGGGCCTCCCAACGCTATTGTTGTCCAGCTTAAACAGGTTCTATAGTATTTTATTTTATTGTGTTAAAAGTTTATAACTAAGACTGAATGATTAATGAATAAATAAATGTTTTGTAGTGAACTGATAGAGATTGTAATCCTTTAGTTATTGAAATATTGAATCTGTAATTGATGAAAAATAATCCTAACCTGTTTTTTCCATATCTAGAATGGACCACACCGTACTCTAGCACAGGCAGTATATTTTAAAATAGATGAAGGATACGATAGAAATATGGATTGAATAGAGTTAGTATGTATTTCAGAATAATGGAATAATTTATTTCTGCATATAGTTTTTTTCATGAAATAATATTAACCTGTCTAGTTAAGTTTATTGTTTAAACCAGACTGTTATAATAAAGATGCTAGAAAAGGAATAATCATAATACTTTATAGATAGAAGGTTTATTTCTTTAACAAGTTGTTACAATAAATGGGTTATTATTCTTATACAAAACTTTATTCCGTAAAATTATACTAGTAACCTATAAAAGTAAAAAGAATCCACTTAGATAAAGCACTCGTTTATTTCTGTAAAGGAAGAATAAATATTGTTTTACATAGTTAATTTTTATTGTAATATTATCTAACTATATCTACAAAAGTTCATATTTCAAGTAGGGTAATACTAGTATAGTTAAATTTTTTATATATTAATTTAGCTACAACAATATAGAACATTGTAACAAGGAACAATAACAAACCTATCTTTATGTTATTTAAATAAAATAGACTGAATGCAATGATAAATAACATTTAATAAAGATTACTCATAAAAGAACTAATTCAGGTAAATAATTTAAACAAAAGTTAATTATAAATGAAAGTGCAGGGTCGAAACCCTCAAAGCATTAACCTTCTAATTCATAATCATTTAAGTAATAATCCAAGGTTCTTGATTATTTAGTATTCTGAATAATAAATCTATTGCGTATTATTACCGTCCTTTAACGACGGTGAAAAACTCACTAGGGTAATGTAAAATACTATATACCTGTAATAATAATTAACTCATTTAATTATTATATTAAAAACTTAAAGTATAAGTCAAGAAATTAGTTTACACACAGGTCACTTACAGGTAACCTAGCTCAAATATCTGAGCTTGAATTAAATAATTAAAACATGTTGGGGTAACAGGTTAAGCTTTTAACAATACCATTAATGCCAGATAAACAATATACATTAACAAGATTTCTTTTATACAGGCGAGTAGGGGTAAAAACCCTAATATACAAAATTACCTTAAGGGTGTAAATTTTAACTGAAGTTCGAACTCAAGGAGAAAAATCCCTATGCTTTAAAAAAAAACTAAATAGTATATGGCATGATAGGCCGCAAGATCTATTAACATAATAGTATACATAAATAAATAAATGAAAACATTTACAAGTAACGACATAAGCCGGAGTACCTTGCTAACAACAAGCATTTAGCAATAAAAATAAAAAATAAATAAGTAGACTCAAGAATAGTAACCCATGAAGGGTCACTTGCAGGACGTAACCTCCAACCAAAAACTGTCCCTTAAGGATTGAACAAGCTTGGAATGCAATCAATTATCCAGGGATTACCCATAGCTAGAGTGCCGAAGCTTTCCTCGAAGTATCATTGCCAAGACAAGCGAGATGTCACCTGTAAGAAAGAAGACCTAAGTTTAATTAAATTTACGAATATCAAAACCAATTAAAAAGAAACAGGTCTAGTTTTTAATCTTTTAGAAATTATATTACCTGGCAGTGAAGGTGATATAGCCACGAAGGAACAGTAGCACCGCCACCAACGAAACAAAGAGCTAAGTCTTCATTCTCACAGCGACAAAGGAACCAGAGACTCATTTACAAACCACTGATAGCAGTAGAGGAAGGAGGGATGGACAACAGCCAAGCATGAACCAGAAATCAAAGTCGAAGCTGTAACCAACAATGCAAGGCATGGAAATGATATTTTCAAACCCTATGACAAGGGTAGTGCTGAAACCGCAACAAGAAATTTATGTAACTATCTCTGCAAGGGAAAGCCATGGAGAAAACAAATAAGGAGCCACTTGCAAGCCGTAAAACCCTTTTCCACAACTCTCTACACACCTTGCAGAGATATCACACACAGTTCACATAAAGTTTGTTTTTAGAACGGTTATGGTAGACTGAAACCAATGTAAGCTAGACTCGGAGCACAACTAGTAACAGCAAGGTAACATGGCGGCCATGGAAACAGTTGCAGAGTGGCCCGAAGGGCCGAGGAACACGGAGGTGAATAACAAGAGTAGGGTTACAACAATCCTTTATACTTTCAACACTTGGCCGAGAGCAAGCCACATGGTAATTTAAATTTTAGCCATGCAGTGGGTCGACGCTATAGTCACCTACTTGCAATTATTTACAATGATTTATATTATAATCCGTGAACATTCATGCAAGTATATTATTCATTCAAATAATTATAATATGCTATGATCTTATATTGTCAACCTACGATTGTTTGGTATCGAACCATTAACCCTTGGATCGTTGATAAGTTAACATTTAATCATCATATAGTTCAAAACTATAATAATTGAATACCAATGTTTTATATTACAAAACCTTACCCGTGAACCAATCGATGGAGTAGTCTAATACCTCATTCCTTTACGACATCAAGTTATAACGTGAACTTTATAATTACCATGTTTATCCATAATAAGCTTTACGCTAACCCAGCAATCGATGCAACATATAGAACTATAGTTTTGCTCAAAATAATTCATGCATGAAAGATTTAGATCATCGTTAACCATTTATCCATTTCATCATAGCATCGATATTACATATATGAATTTTGGTAAGCCATGTGCTTATCATAACTTTGCTTATGGAGAAATTGTATGATATTTAGGGAGATACCAAGGAAAAGGCTATTCGATCACCGAGCAAAACTATAATATTCTTTATAAAGTATTCCTAATAGTCTATGCATGGATAATATTGTTGCCACAAATATTCATGTTTTGACGTTATAAATTTACAAAACATAGTTTTAATAGAATCATGAACTTTATAAATTTATTTTTTTATAATCAGAATGACGAATAAACGTGGATATCTTATAAACAAGATAGTTTATGTGTATTGGTGAGTATCATAGAAAACCTTAAAGTCAGTGGGTGGAAAAAGCTAGGATGTTGACTATGTGTTTTATGGAAACACTTTTATAAATTCTTATATAGCTCAGATCAACGAAATTTAATAGCTTTTGGCTATTTCACTCAAATATGGCATGTACTAATATTTTCACTATGATTTTGAGTAGTAACATAATTTTAGAACTATCTAGTGCTTGAATGAAGTAGTAAATCAATCTTACTTGAAATCTTTGTCTTGAAATAAACTGTTGTGAATAGTGACTCAATTCAAGAGAAGTATTACAGAAAATTAAGAAAACTGAATGGGATAATGCCACTAGAATCTAAGTCCTTAGAACTACATGCTTCACTATAATGATTAGAACCTTACAAACAGTAATATTCACTTCAGAAAATAAACACCAAGCAGTTGGTTATACTAATACTATAAGTTGATAATGTATAACACTTATAAGAACAATCATTATAGCATTACAAGCTATACACTCTAAAGTAGAAATAACTTACAACAAATATCACAAGTTGTGAACCAAGGAAATTATTTTACTGTTGCTACCTACATTTAAGAAAGAAACTCATTTACATGTATTTCATTGATAAGAATAATTAAAGGAAACAAAACTACTTGTTTTACCTCATAGAAGTAGCTTGATATATAACAGCTTAACTATTAAGCTAAATATTTTTGCAAATAGAAATATTGTTGGATGCTTTACGGACTTAAAGACGTTACTCAATCATTCATACATGTAGAACCTATAAGAACAAGTAAGCTTTCTGCGTTAGCTTAAATGCTAAGTAAGCCCCATAATCCAAGGACAATTCCACCTACTTGTCGCAAAATAAAAACTCATCAGCAAATTGAAAGAAGAAATAATGCACAAGTTAAACCTAACCTTGTATCACAAAGTACAATGCTAAGTTAACCTAATCTAGATTAAGTATAAATTGATCTGGTAACTGTTTCTTTTATAGCTAACTGTTAGCTGTTAGTAAACCGTAGTCTAAACATTTTATGTTCTTTTTAAAATTTTAATTTTTTGTGTAAATTTGGGGTTTTGACAATTCACTTGAAATAGAATGTAATTAGCCTCCTACTCAATTTGATGGTACTTAGAAGATTTCCTAGGTCTTTGGTTTAGTTTTCAAATTAAATGAGCCACTTATTGAGTTCCTCCTCTAAGGGAACATGACCACAATTTTAGGGATTTTGCTTCCCGTAATACCTAGAAAGTAAACTTCTTGTGTTGCCACTTGTCATTTGTCCTTCTACAACTTCTCATTCCTCCTAGTGGGTCAGTGAACACTCTTTCAACGGTCTCCTTTGGATATGTGTCTTTCCATTTAATTATTTAAAATAAATACGTATTCAATTAGAATCATCCTTGACCAACTTGGTCACAAAAAATTATAATAACTTTTGGCATAATTTTCTCTCAAAATAAATAAAAATATTTATTTTTCGGTTCTAGGTAGGTCACATTTAGCAACTCTAACGATATGAAAAGGGAAAATCCCTTGGAATTTCCATGAATCCTCATGTGCGTGGGTTGGCATAAGATAACAAATAACAATAGACAGAATTTTTGATGATAATTAATGTCCACTGAGAACAAATTTGGTCTATCATACCTTAAGAAAAATAATACTTAGTTTACTTTAGAATCTCTTTCTTGTCCTCAAAAATATTTCCAAGAAGCTTTCCAAGCTCACTCTAGTTTTGACAAGTTAGGAGGTTATAAAAGTTTGTATTGTAGAAAATATTATTAAACTGAGATCTAATGTGGGTGTAAACAAGGCACTCTAAGAGAAATTTATTTTCATCCTCAACCCTCATAGAATCACATAGATGGAAAACCCTTTCCACCAATGGATTTTTATGAATAGACCAACTCCTTGTTTCACTATGGAGTTCTTGCGAGTTCGTTCTAATATTTGCTATATTATTTGTCTTCCGTGAGCTAGTTACTACCGAGAGATATTTCTGATCTTGCAAGTAAGGATTAATGACCTCCTTATAGTATCTTAATTGATTCAAATCGAGAGGAATTCAAAACTCCACATATTTGTTAATGATATAAAAATAAAATTATACAATTGCAACACTTTCTTGTAATTGCAGGTTAATTCCTTAATGTATAAGACTGAAATCCAAACAATCCGCTATCATGAATATGTAGATTCACTCTATAAATTGTAACCGAGCTATTAAGCTAAAAAAAATATAAGTAAATACACTAAATTCTTTGTACTTCAAGCTTGTGAACAATTTGTGTAAGAGAATATATTCCAAGATTGAAAACAATTGGCCCAAGAATGGTCTTACAATTTTATACATTGGCATTTTATACACTTAAAGAGAAGGTACCAAATTTGTTTCTAGAAGATTGAAATATTGATGTTTTACAAACTAAAGATTCTTGAAAATCAAACAAAATATCGTTCCTATGCACGAGGTTTAAACCCATCAAACTCTTCCTTTGGAGCAAACAAGACAAGGTAGGGTGTTTACCGTGTAAAACACCATTGCCATCCCTTGGTTAAGCTCATCCCACGACCAACAAGGACAATATCCTCTAGAAAGGAAAAAGGACTACATTAGTATTTAAATACATATATAAATGTAAAGAGAGGAATAATGAAAATAACATTGTGCAGGAAAGAGTTTGCGACGTTGAAGTAATTAAAAATCGAATAAGAAATCCCTCAAGCCACGACTATGTTATCAAAAATGAGAAACATGAAACATAACTATAAACCTGCGGTTTCCAAAACAAGAAATAACTAATAAAGATACAAAAGATCGCCCAAAATATTTTACTATTAAAAAAATTTCCATAACATATTTTCCATAAAAGAATTTAGAGACTTGAAAAAGTCTCCAACATTCCAATGAAATGTTTTCCTTTCTTATCATAACACTCTTCAATAAAAATGATAAACAAATCTCAAACCAGGATTATACCTAAAAATATTTTAAAAACTCTGTAAATTCTTAAAAAAGTTACAGGCCTTTAAAACATTAAAAAAGACATTTGAGCATTTGAATAGCTAAGTTACTTTTTGTAAAATAAAAATTAAAAACTTGGAAAAACCCCTAAATTCTTGTAGAAAACTTTCCCTTAATTATTGTAATATTTAATAA
The DNA here is from genome assembly GCA_001517045.1 of Pseudotsuga menziesii. Taxonomy (NCBI): domain Eukaryota; kingdom Viridiplantae; phylum Streptophyta; class Pinopsida; order Pinales; family Pinaceae; genus Pseudotsuga; species Pseudotsuga menziesii. The sequence continues at coordinate 259,657 of LPNX011101536.1, forward strand.
AAATGAGAATTATTCTTAAACCAAAGTGTTAAAGAAAACTTGGTGAAGAAAATAATAGGCATCTTCTCACATTTCGGACATGCTACCTGATTTAAAGCAATCAATGTTAATTGTAAAGCTTGACCTAGTAAATGAATCAACTAATAACATGCAATAAAGGTAGTCAAACCGATGTATCAACTTGAATACCACTTGCATCAGGGTTAAAGAACTAAACAACTTGAGATATCATTTAAAGGTCATTTTCTTTATTATTATTAGTATACCTACGCTTTTAAAATGACAAACTAATGATCCAGTTTCTTAATAATGAAATTGTGAAATTATATATGAATATTTAAAAAAAAAAATAGGCTCTTAAATAATCTAATTGTATCAATCATGTAACATAAAAGCAATGTTTTTTAATAAAAAATAAGATTTTAGAAATAAAAATATATTACGAAACCCAATTTCACATTCAATCAATCCTCCACTTATTCGCATCTCATTCTGTAACCTCCTCATTCCTTTTTAGGGTGTTCTGGTTAGCCTTTCAAAGATTATGGCGGCCAAGGATTTCAAAGATTATGGCAGAAGTGAATGGCCCTTAAAGATGGCGGTTAAATATTATGGACTGAGGCATAAGTAAATGACCCTTCTCTTGACCATGGTGATACCTTATTTCTATACATTTAATTTGCTTTCACTTGTTTGGTATTTTTTAATTTATTCCAAGTTTTTTTTAGTTGTTTTCTTTATGCCCCTAGTAGAATTGAAGCTTTAGGGGTGGTTCTTTTTTAAAAGTTTAAAGTAGGAAGTGAGGGAATTTTGTCAAATACATTTTGAAAGAAATAATTATAAAACTTACGTGTTTTTAATGGTTTTTTAAGAATAATTTATAGCAACTCCCAAAAATGCATTTTGCAGAGTAATTTTGAAATTCCCCAAGTGTTCCTTTTTCATGTACATTTGAACCATGCTCAAATATAATTTTCAAGGCTGGTTTTGAATTACCTATAATAGTTCATTTTTGTTATATTTCAAACTCCATCCCCGAAAAGACCTTTTCATTTAAATTATGAACTGCCTACAAAAACCATTATAAGGGTGGTTCTGACCCACCCCAAAAACGGTGGGGTGGGGTGGGGTCAAAAGTTAATTTCTATAAATTTATAACATCCTTTTGCCACTTTTGAAAGGACATTTTTCTCACATCGATACTTTTGGAGACAACTTTTCAAAAACTGCTCAAAATTCTACGTTTTGTGGAAAATGGGGTGGGGTGGGGTGGGGTGGGGTGGGGTCAAAAGTTAATTTCGATAAATTTATAACATCATTTTGCCACTTTTGAAAGGACATTTTTCTCACATCGATACTTTTGGAGACAACTTTTCAAAACTGCTCAAAATTCTACGTTTTGTGGAAAAATAAATTGGTCTTAGAAGATTATTTTAGAAAGGTTCTAAACCACAAAAAAAATCCATATCAGGGCTATAAAAATTTCTAAAAGTATCTAAACACTATTTAAATATAAATTTTCAGTCTTAATATAGACTTCGCAAGAATATCAATTAACATATACTGGAGGAAGTCACTAACCATTAATTACATTCAGTAATATTGAGGGTATGTGTGATCCCATTTTTTTTCTCTCCCAATGCTTTAATAATAACATTAAGATATCTATGTTATCTAAAATCATATGTTGCATAATTAAATTTTAACCAAAAAAAATATACACATAAAAATATCCCTATAAAAACCACAACAAATACAAAAAGCTAAATACACAAGTTAGAGTGTAAAAAACTTACCAATGAAGATTTAATAACAAACAAACACACAATTACATTTATTTATAAAAAAATTCAATTCCGATTCAAAATAAACATCACACATAAGCATTTTTCTACGAAATAAATATCTCCTCATTCTTATAATGGTACCATAAGTAAACTGGGAAATGTACTTATTACACCTAACATTATGGGAACAAAATTGGGAGCATGCAAAATTATTGAAAAATACATCCTAACAACTTGGATACTAATCGATTAAGTTAACATATAATGCTATATAGAAGACAACCTTATTTTAAAGGACTAAATCTATGAACAGTAACAACACCTAGCCATACAAATGTATACATATTTTAAATGAATTAATATTTAAAACTTTCCTAAAGTGCATTTTATTGAATATTTTACACATATTATATATTATTCCACTTAAATGATTGAAAACATTCCTAAAGTGAATTTTAATGAATATTCTATAGATATCATAAATTATTCCACCTAAATGATTGAAAACGTTCCTAACTAACATTCCTAAAGTGCATTTTATTGAATATTCTACAGATATGATATATTATTCCACCTAAATGATTAAAAACATTCGTAACTAATATTCCTAAAGTGCATTTTATTGAACATTCCTAACATTCATGAAGTGCATATTTAGAAAAACCATTTAAACATTTAATTAAATTATATTTGAACTTGATCCGAAAACTATATATATATGAACAACCCAATATATATATATATATATATATATATATAAGTTTAAAATATATAAGCTAAAATGATAAGTTTTAAGTTTTAAGTTTTAACATGGAAAATGTCAAATTAACAAGTTCACAAGTATAAAAACATATATAGCTATGTAATATCCATTGTATGGATATCACTCTCCAAATAATCATGGCAATTGACTTATAACACATGCAAGATTTATTTAACCATCAAAATATAAATTTTATACCGTAAATAAACTTTAATAAAAATACAATTGGAATTTAAAATAATAAAAATGAATAGCTATACCTTGGTGAGTCCAACACCCAAAGAGGTCACCACATCCATATCCATGGAAGGTTGTACAATACGTTTACCCAGGCTACGATTCTAATTTCATTATGTAAACTTTTCATGTACACACATATAAATTAAATTAAAATTTAATATTCCAATCATTAATCTTAAACATTTGAAACATGTAATTTAAACAACATAAAATAAATTTAAACAAAATGTCAATTGTTTTTAATCATTACTA
>LPNX011101536.1:264858-276358 GCA_001517045.1 Pseudotsuga menziesii
TGGTTTAATGAATATTTATTATTAAGCACTCTATATATGATTTATCTAACCTATTCTATATACATGTATAAGCTTGCACTTGGAGGATTTTCTCTTTACAGGTGAAGGATAAACATCCCTGAAGGATTTGGAGGAGAAGCAGAGCGGAAGAAGACAAAGATAGGATCAACCATCGTGAATCGGGTGAGTCTACTCTATCTTCTTGTTTCCTTTCTGTACTCTAAAGTTAATTGCCTACAAGTTTTATGAGTATATTGGTAACCCCAGACCTTTGGTTATACGGTGTTTATACCTGTACAATAGAACTGGCGACTCTGCTGGGAAGCCCAGACTGTTGTAGGTTATTTCTGTCACTCTTGACCAGTCTTTGCCTTGAAGTTTGTGTGTGGTATTTTATCCTGGTTCATGCTTACCATAGTGTTTGAAATCCTTATGGATTTTTCTTTTTTTTGAGAAAAATGTTGTACCTATACACGGGTTGCTCTCATACACATTCGTGTATAGAGGCTTGCATACGCGGGTTGCTCTCTTGGACAGTCGTGTATAGTACGCGAGTTGCCCTCATACACAGTCACGTACAAGCCTAGAAATAGGGATTTTTGGCCTAGGGTTTGCTTTTCCCTATCCTTTTGTAATTCCTGTTTGTTAGTTGGATTTATTTATAAACACTATGTAGTCAGTCTGAAGACCTTTCTAACCACAATTCATGATTTCTTGTAAAGCCCTTGGGTTTCTCTTGTTTGGATTGTCTTCTATTTTCATATTGAAGTAGGTTGACCTATTTTGGGTTCTAGGTTCAAGTGTTTTGTCCGAATCAGTGATCAGGGTTTTGGGCAGTTTTTTTCAAGTCTATATTTTGATAGTGGTTGGTTTGTCACTTACCTTCATGAGTTTGCAGTGATTTCTTGTCATTGTACACACCCAAGCTAGGGTTCCCGGTCTTCCCTTGTTGGTTGATTCTTGGTTTTACTGACCTACTTAATTCAGTTCGCTTATTTTATACAGTTGATTTGATCCAAGTATACTCAAGTTTAGTGCATTTTAGGTGCATAGTAGTAGTTGAGCATTTTAAAAAGTGAAACGAAAAACATTTTTAAGCTTTTGCATTTGCTTGTGCATAAATAGTTTTCATTTCAGTTTTAAAATGTAATCTCAAAAACTACCAAAACATAGTCTTCGTTTCTCTTTATTGTTCGCAATTGTTCATCAATCTATATTTACAAAAGAAAAGGAAGTTTGCTTTAATAGTGGAAATTTTCTTTGAAAAAGAAATACACCTTTACTTTTTTTTATTTCTTATCGAGTCAAAAACACCATAGTTCATCACTCCATTTCCTTGTGAGTAAGAAATAGCCCTTTGAAATGAACGCAATAATTAAAATCTATTAGTAATTTTGGTTTTAGGGGCCTTTCACCAACTATCTTACGCTAGACTTGTGGGGCCTTTCCCATAAGTTTTAAAATTCAGATGTAGTGAACCATTCTTTAGGTAAATCCTTGACTTTATCAATTGTATCTGGGAAGCTCCTCTCAAAAGGGAGTCAATCATGAGGCCGCATGGAGGCATTGGATTGAGGAGATAACCCTTTGAGTCCTTGTCAAAATGTAAATTAGGAATTTTACGCATCTGGGGATTCTTTCCTAGATAGAGTTTTAGGCTCAGCTACCCTACTCATGCATATGAGTCAGGCTTGCAACTATCTCCCTAGACTGTTTGTATAGATAAGCTAGCCTTTAGTCCACTGATATTTAGGGTTAATAACTAGGTAAATCGGAAGGCTATTTTTGGTTCACCTTGGATGGGCTTGGAAGGTAACCGTTGTTGTAAGTGTGGAAGGGCGGTGGGTGATTCCTCCTCTTGTGTCTAAGAACCACTTCAACGAAGCCAAGTAATCATTCTTCAGCTTTCTTTGGGAAAGCATATCATTCACCCTTGATTGATTGTTTGAGGCTTTAGGAATTTTTATAGTGTGTGCTCTGTGGTTTTGGCTGTGTTTAGTTGGCCTTAGGGTTGGATTTGTTAAATTTTCAATCATGGAGGAAAAACCTATAAGAAGGTCAAGAAGGTTGCAAAACCTTCCTCCTCTCGCAACATTGGAACCTCCACCTCCACCCTAAAGGTGGAGATTGGACATGGACGGTTCATTTGAACCGGTAGGAGTAAGTGAAGTTCTAGGTGAACCAGAACTTATAGCTAAACATTTTAATATTGATACAGTTGAGATATAAGACTTGCAGGCTGATTTGTTTGCAAGGAATTTTAACATGCCCTTGACTGATTTAAACGATATTGTGATCGTTCAGGTTATACCTTTTGATTCACCTATTTTAGGTGTCCCTGAGGGTAGGATTATGTCTTCTACGGGAGAAAGTTCTTTTGTTTTCACCTCAGCCCTTCCCGCTGAAGGGGTGCTACCTCCCCCAGTAAGTGCCCCTAGATCTAGTATACCTTCTACGCCTTTGAATCCAGTGAGTAGGGTGGTTCAACTGCCGGTTCACTCAAACTTAGCAGGTACTTCTAGTGATATGGTTACTGGGATTCCCAGTATACCTATTGTTCCTTCTTCCTTCCCATACACTACCCAAAGTGGTCTGGTAGGATCCTTGGCTTTCATCCAAGGATTCCCTTGGAATGGGGGGCACATTCCCCCATCCACTCCATTTGTAGGCCCATCTCCTTCTTATGTAGGAGCACAATTTGGAAACAATACCTCTTATGGGAAAAGTTTTCAAACCCCAATTTCGGCCCCGTTTATGAGCTCTCCCTTTTTGTTGTTTAGCGTAGGGATAGTATCTCCTATCTTTCAGACCCCAGTTTCGATTGGGACAGCCCAAAATTCTTATACTGCACCTCCCACTCACCATCCTGTGGCCTACGGATGAAATCCGTTTCAGAGTAATCTACCCACTTCACAACCAGTGGCAGGGGGCAACCCCACCTTCACCTATGGGAATTCGGGGACAGGTCCCTCTAATCGCTAGGTTGGCAGATTTAGTGCCCCAGTTTGACCTAAACTTCCATTTCTGGCAACGTTAAACTTGCCATATTTGTCTAAGTTGATGAATGACCCGGTGAGGCATGACCCTTCATGGCCACATGTTCCCACCAAATTGCCATCGGACATCCCTAAGTTCGAGGGAAAATTTGGCGAAGATCTTGGGGTTCATGCCACCACATTCCATTTATGGTGTTCTTCGAATTCAGTGAATGAAGATTTAGTTAGGTTGAGGCTGTTCCAAAGAAACTTGACAAATACTACGGAAAAATGGTATATTGAATTACCTTATGCTGCCTTCAATATTTTTTGGGACTTGGTGAGTGCATTTCTTAGCCACTTTTAGCTTCTTGTCCAATATGATTTCGGAACGGACTTGTTATCTACCTTTAGGCAGAACAAGGCTACCCACATCTCGGATCATATCCAAGAGTGGAGGAGGCAAAAGAGCCTTATAAAATCCACCATCCCTCCTGAGTTCCTACTAGAGTGGTTCCTTAAATCCCTGTTTCCCTACATATCTAAGGACGTGTCCACCTCAGGAGTGATGAATGAATAAGAAGCCATTCTCAGGGCCGAATAATTGGATTTGATTTATTCACAATCTGGGATCTTGTATGAGATTATCCCTGAGGCACCAAGGCGTACCCATGATGCGGAGAATCCTAAGCCTAGACCCCATGTCGATGGTGTCGTTGGGTCCGTAAATTCTCCCATCGTAGAGTCTTTGGCTAAGCAACTTCACCAGTTGTCCATCAAGCAATTTACGGTGGAGGCAACAAAGGCTGCCCCCTTCCCCTAGACTGCAAATGTTTTTGCACAAACCTATGAGAAGGGCAATCATCTACCCGATGGGAAGAAAAAGAGAGGAAAGAAAGGAGAGGGAAACCAAAACAAGCAGAAACCCATTGTTATCCACCTAAATGGAACCTCTTCATCCCAGTGCTGACATCCCTCATGTTGGCACACAAAATGACATCTACGGATTGAGGGTTGCCCAAAAAACTATAGATGGGCTTATTATGAACTACATTCATCATCCATCCAACTGGTTATTTTTACCCTTTATCTATGTCAAGTCATATACGCAACTCTATATATATGCAAATCGCGTGTTGTACACGAGTATCGGTTGTTACATGTCACATACAGATGTGTGCGTGGGTTATCCTTATAGCAACTCACGGGTCATACACGAGTTGCCAGTATCGATACCCATGTACATCTACCTTTAACATTGAAAATAAAAACACTCAATTACTTGATATTAGTTAAGAACTTAAACTTAATCTCCTTAACTGTCTCAACCTCCTCAACCTTCGAAACTACCTTATTTATCCAAGTATAAATACATGCCTTGGGGAGGGTGTTAATTACATACACTTGGAGAGCAAAGTTATGGTGGTGGAGTTTATACAAAAGTCTTTGGGGCAGTGGAACTCATAATCCTTTGGCTGCAGAGGAGTCCTTGTCTAAGGCATTGGGTTGTAATCTATACTCATTAATTATTGTTAATAAAGAGAATCCTTCTTCCATATGTGTCTTGAATATGTCTCATATATTGTGGTTTGATAAATACTTATGTCTCAGCATTTTGTATATGATTTATCAAACCTGTTTATATATGTATCATCTTGTATTTGGAATATTGACTCTTGACAGGTGAAGGAGAAGCATCCCCGAAGACTTTGGAAGAGAAACAGAGTAGAAGAGGACAAGCTAGGATCAACCGTCATGTATCGGGTGAGTCTTTCATATCCTCCTATTTCCTTTACCGCACTTTAGAGTCGATTTCCTGCAAGTTTCTTGAGTATGTTGGTAACCCTATACCTTCGGTTATAAGGTGTTTATTCATGTACAATAGAAATGTCGACTCCGCTGGGGAGCCCAGACGGATGTAGGTTGTTTCTATCACCCCTGACCAGTCTTTGCTTTGAAGTTGGTGTGTGGTCTTTTATCCTGGTTCATACTTGTTACAGTGTTTGAAAGTCTTGTAGATTTTTCTTAGTTTTTGAGAAAAAATTTGTACCTATGCGTGGGTTGATCTTCTACAAAGTTGCGTACGAAGGCCTGCATATGTGCGTTGCTCTCTTGGACAGTCGTGTATAGTATGCGAGTTTCCCTTCTGTACAGTCGCGTAGAAGCCTGGAAATATGGATTTTTTAGGATTGGGTTTGCTTGTCCCTCTCTTTGTGTAATGCATGTTTGTTAATTGGCTTTCTTTATGAATACTGTGCTATTTGTCTGAAGACCTTTGGTGACCACACTTTGTGCTTTTTTCAAAAGCCCTTGTGTTTCTTTTGCTTGGATTATTTTCTGTTGGCATGCTGAAGTAGCTTGGTCTGTTTGGGTTATAGGGTGAAGTTTCTCTGTCCAGATCAGTGATCAGGGTCTTGGGCATTGTTTTTCGAGTCTGTATTTCGGCAATGGTTGGTTTGTCACTTGCCTTTATGAGTTTATAGTGATTTTTGTCATTGTGTGCACCCAAGCTAGGGTACCTGATCTTCCTTTGTTGGTTTTTTCTTGGTTCTGTTAGCCTGCTTTACTTCAGTTTGTTGGTTTTATACAGTTGATTAGATCCAAGTTTACTCAAGTATAGTGCATTTTAGGTGCATGGTAGAGTTTGAGCATTTTTAAAAGTGAAAAGAAAACATTTTCAAGCTTTTGCATAAGTAGTGTTTATTTCAGTTTAAAAATATAATCTCAAAAGCTACAAAAAACATAGGCTTAGTTTCTTTTATCATTTGCATTCAGTTCATCAATATATATTTACAAAAAAGAAAAAGAAGTTTGCTTTAATAGTGGTAATTTGCTTTAAAAAATACACCTTTACTTTTATTTATTTCTTATCGAGTCAAAAAAACCATAAGTACATCACTCCATTTCCTTCTGAGTAAGAAATAACGCTTTGAAATGAACGCATAATCAAAATTTCCTAGTAATTTTTGTTTTTAGGGGCCTTTCACCTACTAGCTTAGGCTAGACTTGTGGGATAGGAAGTGTAAACTTCCCATAAGTTTTAAAAATCAGATGTAGTGGACCTTTCTTTAGGTAAATCCTTGACTTTATCGATTGTATCTGGGAAGCTCCTCTCAAACGGGAGTCAAGCCTGAGGCCGTGTGGAGGCTTGGACTGAGAAGATAACCCTCTGATTCCTTCTCAAAGTGTAAATCAGGACTTTTATGCATCTAGGGATTCTATCCTAGACAAAGTTTCAGGCTCAGCTACCCTGCCCATGCGTAGGAGTCAAGCTTGCGACTGGCCCCCCAGACTGTTGGTATAGCTAAGGTAGCCTTTCATCTCTTGACTTTTAGGGTTCATACCTAGGTAAACCAGAAGGCTATTTCTAGTTCACCTTGAATGGGATTGGAAGGTAATCCTTGTTGAAAGTGTAGGAGGGTGGTTGGGTGAATCCTCCTCTTGTGCCTAAGAACCACTTCAAGGACGCCAAGTAATCGTTCATCAGCTTTCTTTGGGAAAGTATGTCTTTTACCCTTGTTTGATTGTTTGAGGCTTTAAGATTTTTATAGTGTATGCTTTATGGTTTTGCCTGTGATCAGTTGGCCTTAGGGTGTGATTTGTCAAATTTTCAATATTGGAGGACCGACCGTTTAGAAGGTCAAGAAGTTTGAGAAACCTTCCTCCTCTCGTCACATTGGTGAACCAGAAATGATTTCTAAACATTTTGATCTTGATATAGTTGAGATAGAAGACTTGCAGAATGACGAGTTTGCAAGAAATTTTAACACCCCCTTGACTGATTTAAACAATCCTGTGATCGTTCAGGTTAGACCTTTTGATTCACCTTTATTAGGTGTCCCTGTGGATAGGATCATGTCTTCTATGGAATAATGTCCTTTTGTGTTCACCTCAGCTATTTCGGTTGAAGGAGTACTACCTCCCCCGCTAAATGCCCCTAGATCTAGTTTACCTTCTACACCTTTGACTCTAGTGAGCCGGGTGGTTCAACCACGGGTTCACTCAAACCTAGCAGGTACTTCTGGTGACATGGTTACTCGGATCCCTAGTATACCTACTATTCCTTCTTCCTTTCCTTATACTACCCAGAGTGGTCTGGTAGGATCCTCGGCATTTGTCCAAGGATTTCCTTGGAATGGGGGGCACATTCCCCCATCCTCTCCATATGTAGGTCCATCACCTTCCTATGTAGGAGTGCAGTTTGGGAACACAACCTCTTATGGGAAAATTTTCCAAACTCCGATTTTAGTTCCATTCATGAGCTCTCCCTTTTTGTTGTTCAGCGGAGGGATACTGGCTCCTATCTTTCAAACGCCTGTTTCTATGGGGATGACCTGAACTTCTTATACTAGACCCCCTACACATAATCTGGTGGCTTATGGATGGAATCCATTTTAGAGTATTCTACCCACTTCGCAACTGAACCGATGGCTGGGGGAAACCCCACTTTTACCCATGGGAATTCGGGGGCAGGTCCCTCTAATCCCTAGGCTGGCACATTTAGCACCCTAGTTCGACCCAAACATCCATTTCTGGAAACTTTAAACTTGCCATATTTTTCAAAATTGATGAATAAACCGGTGAGGCATGACCCTTTGTGGCCACCTGTTCCCACCAAATTGCCATCAGACATCCCTAAGTTCGAAGGCAAAGTTAGATCCTGGGGCTCATGCCACCACATTTCATTTATGGTGTTCTTCAAATTCGCTGAATGAAGATTCATTAAGGTTGAGGATGTTCTAGAGAACCTTAACAGGTACGGCGGCAAAATGGTATATCGAATTGCCTTCTGCTACTTTTAGTAGTTTCTGGGACTTGGCTAGTGCATTTCTTAGCCACTTTTAGCTTCTGGTATAATATGATTTTTGAACGGACATGTTGTATACTTTTATGCAGAGCAAGGCTACCCACATCTCGGATCACATCCAAGAGTGGAGGAGGCGAAAGAGCCTTATAAAAGCCACTATTCCTCCTGAGTTTCTTTTAGAGTGGTTCCTTAAATCACTATTTCCATACATATCTAAGGAACTATCCACCTCAGGAGTGACGAATGAAGAAGAATCCATTCTCAGGGCCTAGGAATTGGATTTGATTTATTCACAATCTGGGATCTTATATGAGATTATCCCTGAGGCACCAAGGCCTACGCACAATGCGGAGAAGCCTAAGCCTGGACCCCATGCCGATGGTGTGGTTGGGTCCGTTAACTCTCCCACCGTAGAATATTTGGCTTAGAAACTTCATTAGTTGTCCGTCAAGTAGTATACGATGGAGGTAGCAAAGGCTGCCCCATCCCCCCAGAGTGCAAATGTTTTGGCACAAACCTCTCAGAAGGGTAATCAGCAGCCCGACGGGAAGAAAAATAAAGGAAAGAAGGGAGAGGGAAACCAAAACAAGAAAAAGCCCGCAAACAATGCTAATGGGGGAAAGAAAGAAAAGAATAAGATTAAATTCCTGTGTAATTTATGCCATGAGGACCACCTTACTCACCTTTTTCCCCTTATCGATCAAGTAGAAAAGCTACTTAAAGCTCAACAACTGGTTGTCCTGAAAGATCCTTTTCCCCAAGCATAGAACTTTGCTTCAGCTTCTAATGTAGCACGGGGCACTCAAACTGCGACTGACCCAAACTATATCAACATGGTTTGATCTTTGACTTTGTTGCAGACAAGGAACAAAAAATATTAGAAAGAGACTCTTGAGAAGGGTAAAGCTATAGGTGAAACTTCCAACTCTCTCACAATAGAGAAGCCTGCTGAAATTATGCTGAAGATACCAAAAGGTGTCTTCAAGAAGACCTTGCATAACCCTAATGCTAGGGCTACTTAAAACTGCTCCATGGTTGAATACTTAGATCAAACCTCGTGTGCAATGTCAGCTTTAGAGGTGTTATAGAGTTGTCCTGCCCAGTGGGATGCTCTCTTAGCAGCTTTAGGCAGCATGGACTCTTCGAGTCTCATGGCGAAGTTTCATTTATCTGATGTTAAAATTCACCTGCCTTACCATGTATCCTTATCAATAGATGTCGTCCATGGTGGTAAGACCATTGGAAAGGTAGTTGTTGATGAGGGACCTTCTACATGTGTTATGTCCCTCACCTGTTGGAAAGCTCTTAGATCCCCAGAGCTGGTCCCATCAAACACTTTGCTTACTGCTTTTGATGGAATATCCTTCCGTCCGCATGGTATCCTGTCGGATTTTGAAATTAAGTGTGCAGGAAAAGCAGTGTCTATTGAAGTAGAATTGATTGATGCTCCTTTGGACTACAATCTGCTTCTGGGAAGGAATTGGACTTATGCAATGTACGCTATTGCGTCGATTGTTTTTCGTGTCATGGTTTTTCCACATGAGGGAAAGTTGGTTACTATTGACCAACTTGATTATACTCGAAAAGGTCATTTAGAGTCTAATGAGTCCACTGTGCCATTGGTTGATTAGGTCAAACATGCTGCACAAATCTTGGGGGCTGGAATGTACACATCACTGATGGGAACATTTGATCTTCTATCCCCAGTTAATTATATTGGTTCTACTAGTGCGGGGAATTCCATCATTGTGGTTGTCGATAGGACTGATCCTTGGGTTCTCTGAACCCCCCATGAACCGGAAGTGCCCTTATCAGCAGTGGATGTAGCTTATCAAGCTATCACTCAAGCCACTGTTGATCCCATTCCAGATCCTCTAACAGTGTCGGATGATCTGGAAGAAGTTTATTTGCCCGCATGGGCGAAAAACTCTTCACATTATATAGATTGCTTAGACATGTTTTTACCTTCCGATGAAGCTATTCTGGAAGCCATGAGTGGACGTGGTAAGATTTGTCAGGATCTTCATCATCAATCCTATTTTCTTCCAGAACTAAGTAGAATAGAAAACCAAGAGTTTCGCTTGAGACTGTCAGAATATGTTGATACACCTATCAATCCCTTGCCTAGGGAAGGAATGTTTGCTGAGGGGAATATGGAAAATATCTCTACCACTATACCTATTAACATCTCTGTGAACCGAAATGTTGTGGAAAACATATATATAGGTGCAAATTATTCTCCTGAAGAGATTTCTATCTATGCTCCCCTTTTTAAGGAATTCCATGATGTCTTTGCCTGGTCATATGAGGAGATGCCAGGAATATATCCATCAATTGTTGAACATGAAATATGAACATATCCTGATGCCAAGCTGGTTTGACAAAAGTTAAGACCTGTTAACCCGCGCAAAGTGGCGGTTGCGAAGGCTAAAGTTGAAAAGCTATTGAGGGCTGGTTTTATCTATCCCATAGCTTTGACTGAATGGGTATCCAACCCGGTTCCTGTTTATAAGAAGCAAGGGACTATTCACATTTGTACAGACTGTAGAGATCTCATGTCCTAAGGACAACTATCCCACACAATTTATAGACCAAATCATAGATGCATGTGCATGAATTGAGGTGTTTTCATTTATGGATGTTTTCTCCGGATACAATCAAATTCAAATAAAGCCAGAAGACCAACATAAAACTGCTTTCATTTGTCCTTGGGGTACCTTTTCATATAAGAAAATGCCCTTTGTATTGAAAAATCCTGGGACAACCTTTCAACAGGCTATGAACTTTGCTTTCCATGACATTAAAGCCATTGTCGAACCATACCTTGATGATCTGACCGCACATTCTCGTAAGAGGATCCAACATCTAGATCATTTACGGTTGATATTTGAAAGATGCATACATTATAAAATCCACTTGAATCCCCACAAGTGTGTATTCTACGTCGAGTCAGGAATATTACTTGATTTCATTGTCTCTAGTAGAGCATCCAGGTGGATCCATTGAAAGTTGAGGCCATTGTAAATCTGCCTCCTCCTCGTTCTCTTAGGCAAACTTCAAAGCTTGCAAGGAAAGTCTAATTTTCTTCGATGTTTTATTATTAATTATGCCAAGATCACTAAAGGTTTCATGCACCTTCTTAAACAAGACACCCCATTTGTATGGGATGAAACCGCACAACTTGCGTTCGAAGCATTGAAAAAAGCTTTGCTGTCAACACCCTTATTATGCCCACCAAATTATTCTAGGGATTTTATATTATATCGGGCTGCATCAGAGTTGACCATTGGGGTAGTATTAGTTCAAGAGGACGATAAGCTTGTAGAGCATGTCGTTTACTATCTTAGTTGTGCTTTGTCCGTACTTGAACTTAGATACTCCCACATTGAGAAATTAGCTTTCACAGCTGTTTATGCTGTGCAGAGGTTACGTCACTACATTTTACTAAGGACCACCACAGTAGTGGAAGATGTGAATCCGTTCCAATATGTTTTATCCTGACAGATTGTTGGGGGGGGATTTAAAAAATGGATAGTCATTCTCCAAGAGTTTGATTTGGATTTCCAATCTGCTAAGTCTAAGAAGTCCTTAGTTTTTGCTGAACTTATAGTAGAATTTCCTACTGAAGAAGATGTAGTGGTTGAAGATGACTCATTCCCAGATGAGCACATCTTCTTGATATCCACCTCTGATCCTTGGTATGGGGATATTCTTATAT
>LPNX011101536.1:277713-334427 GCA_001517045.1 Pseudotsuga menziesii
GATAGGTCAAGTTTGATCCTCAGATCCCATCATATACAAAATGTACAAAAATGTGGATCATATTCCATCAAAATGCCCTAAGTCTAAGCTGGACCACCCTGGTCACTATGACCACCTTGGTCCCCATGATCTCTCTACACTCTAGCTTCCTCAGCCTCCTCGGCTTCGGTAGCCTCCACCGCCTCTATATATACGATCACTGCTATAACCACTCATCTGAAAAGACGTAGCCAAACCGGTGGAACTCCAACTATGAACTCTTGCATGGCAGTGGGGATATGCTCTATCCATAAGGTAGGTACTCGTTGGGTCAGCCTAGCCAGCTTCCCCTCTAGAACACTGATCAATCCTGGATCCTTGCCTATGACAGGACGAACAAACATGCAAGGGTGCCCTTCACGGAAGACTGGTCCAATATCTGCATTTTGATACATTTATAGGATTAATACTTGTACATATGTATATATTTATTATTTTAAAATCCATAAAAATTTGAAAATGATTAAAATTAAAAAATTACTTACCTATCTCTCCCCATGCTCCTCCTGGAGGGAGGACAAGGCCGGGGTCACCTAGAAAGTCCATCCCGGCATATGGAAACTGCACCAGTGCCGGTAGCTTTCGTTCCCACCAGGTATAGAAATCATCATCATATACACTATGTATTATGTCTCCCCACCTTCTTAGCCTCGAATGACGTGGAGATCTGACCGGTAGAGGTATGGCATGGCTCAATGCTGGCACTCTCTCTCGAAGAAGGCCACTAATATGCTCGCATAGCCAAAAAAATTTCGCCTTCCTCTCTTGCAATCGGATAGTTGCCTCTTCATGATAGGGACAACTCCTAAGAACCAATCATAGAGAGCACCGCGAGAATAGTCAACTGCCAGCCTCATTTGGTTTCTTGTGGCCAAATGTAAAGAGGAGGATCCTGATATCCTCACGATGGTGCTAGCAAGTACCTATATAGTAAAGTATTGGATATGTACAACTGGAACACAGGTCCCTCGTTTTTTAGTACCCAGTCTACAGAACACATCTATATAGTTTTGGACACTTAAGGGGTCACCGCCCCTGCCAGTGCCCTCTAAGTTCACTGGTGCCCCTTGTCGTGACAGACCAGTTATGAAATATATGTCTTCAGCAATAATCTCCAAGGTTTCACCCTGTAGGTATAACATCCCCAAGTCATGATCCCAATAATTGACCATGAACTCAAGTATGCGGAAATTGGCCCGCATGGGCGATGTACAAAATAATTTTAGCAGCCCACTTGTGCACAATGCATGTATAGTGGGCACACTTTAGAGTGCCACTTGGTCCATTATTTCGTGCTCCCTTTCCCTCCATTCCAGAACCATTTTTTCCATAGCAAAACAAGTAAATTGATTCAGTAATTCCATATCAAAATTCAAAACTTTGTGCCTATTTTAATCTTTTTATCCTTTGTGTAGCACACGCGACTGTCTAATTAGACAAGTCACGTACTGTATGTGACTGTCTAGTTAGGCAACTCATGTACAGAACGCGTGTATGCGAGTATGTCCACCGGCAACCCGTGTACACACCGTGCTACAGTTCAGGATGCTTTTAAATATGGAATTTAGACTCAAACTTAATAATTGCTTGGATCAAAATGAAGAGCTCAGGGTGTAGGCTTACCTGCAACTTGTAGATTTTGATTTCGTCGGTTCAATTGTCCACAATGATTGATCAAAGGTAGAAGGCCAAAATTGCTTTTTATGGCTCAAAAGTTCAAATGGTGAGTTTTGTTTTAAATTTTCAACTATTTATAGAAAGTATATTTCTTTATGTGCGTATTTTTCTATAGTTTGAAAATTCATTCGATTAATACCATATTTCTTTGTGCTTTGGAACAGGTTTGTCACTATTACAAAATGTTGTTACTTTAATAGAGTGGTTTTGTCATTTCCAATAATTTTTGGCATCTTTATTCATTCCACATTAACCTTAGCATTCAACATTTTTCCATGGACTATGGTATTCTAAGCCATTAGTTCCCTGTTTTTACCATTTTTCTTTCGTGGATAGGACCCTTTTTCATGAATTCCTATGTTGTCCTTTGGTGCTCATGCAGCAATTGTTTCAAGTATAGGGGTCTCCTTTTAGCTATTTTACATGCCAAATAAAGCTTCTTTTGAATCTATTTTTACAAGCTATCCTTTTATAGGATTCCCCTCCCTTATGGAGTTTCTTTAGGCCCAAATCTGAATCCTTCAAAACAGACTTGACTACTGAGTTAACTCGTCCGTCAATCTCGTTAAGAATATGTGAATGAGCATCCGCATTGGTGGTAGGTTATCTCTTTCTCGGACCGTACGGAATAATACGAGAAATGATCGCTCGCTTTTATTTTGAATTGAGAAGAGTATTTTTAGGTATAGGTTTATCACTTTTTCGGACCTGAGGGACTAAATTTATGGAAAAGGAACACCCGGTTTGAGCTTAGTTTTCTCTTTTTTGTGCTCTGGACCTAAACATGAAAAAGATTTCGAGTGTAGTTTGTGTCTTTGTCATGCTCGTTAAACACTCAAGCACAAAGCAACCAGTTTATTGTTGTAAGCCCCATTTCTCATAACCAAATGGATCTTTTCGAGTGATCTTTCTTTCCTTCACACTCGTAAAACTCAAGCTATTTTATGTTGTTTTGGAAGGAGCGTTGGGTAGGTGGTAATTTAACCTTTTTCGGACCTCCCTGACTAAGTACGAAAAAGGTTCACCTTTTCTTCTTTGGAAGTGAAGAGAGTTCTTCTGTGGTATGCTTTATACTTTTTTAGCCTCAGGAGACTAAATTGAACAAAAAAGGATGCCCCTAGAGTCTTCTTTGGAGTTTTCAGACTCTCTAAATGTGAAAACACCTACTGAGCATGTACTAGTTCGGGGTCATTAAATCCATGAATTAGTGACACTATCAAGCATTATTTTCCCATATCTTCAAGATTGTTAAAAAATGAAGAGGGATCCGACTTAACTTTCCTGGACTCGTTAAAATTTAACAGGGAAGGTAAGGAAGAAGTTTTCTCTTGTTTTCAGTAATGGAAGCATGTCCTCCTTAAACATAGCACTCCTTGCTTTTTCCGATATCCATGTTTCAGTGGTCACTTTTCGTTCAGATATTACTTTGAGTTTCTTACTCCTCCTCTTGTTCGTTATACCTGGGGAATCTGATCATGTCTCCTACATGACAGATAGGTCTAGTTGTTCTATCTATAAGTTTACCACTGCCTTGGGTCATCTCTGTGTCATGCTCATTGTTCAAGGACTCTACCCAATGTATGATGTATAGTTGTTATATCTCTTATCTATTATGTCTCCCTTCTTTTGCCCATTTCCTAGTCACTCTTGTGATCCGTTGGAGGATCTATTGCCTTCCTTATCACATCATGGTTCCATTTTAGTACTTCCTGATGACGAAGACCTAGAGTTTTGACGATCGTACCTCAGGATTAACTTTCATCTTTGGTGAATTCCTTTGCTTCAGTTGTCGATTATCACCTATTGATTGACAAACTATGGAATCCTTTCCATGTTCGACTTCAGCTTACCCTTATTCACATGGCTTGGATTGTACTGGTTCCTTGGGATTATTTATGAAGACCTTAGTTCCTCACCTATTAACTAAGTTTCACAGGATTATGTTCTATTCATATACACAGCTTCCAGATCTTTGAAGACTCATCATTATTATATATCGTGGCTTCGATCCACCTTTGTAATATACGTGGTTTTCATACCCGTGTCATATGATGTACTCAAATATTGTAAAGGAGCTAGTGTTCCAGTAAATTGAACATAGCATCCTTAGATATAACTTTGTATATGACCTTACTATGTATTTGTTTCAGGTACTCTCTCTACTCCATTGGATTTTTGAGTTCTCCCAAGATAAATATTATAAAGTATTTCGGCCATCGTTTCCCTCTAACCTCACACATTACGGGGCATCTGTTATCCACCTGAATGGCACCTCTCCGTCCGAGTGCCAACATCCCTCATGTTGGCACAAAAAAGGACATATATGGATTGAGGGTTGCCCAAAACACTATAGATGGGCTTATTATGAACTACATTCATCATCCATCCAGCTGGTTATTTTTACCCTTTAGCTATGTCAATTCATATACGCGACTCTATATATATGCAACTCGCGTGTTGTACGCGAGTATCGGTTGTTGCATGTCGCATACAGATGTGTACTTGGGTTACCCTTAAAGAAAGTCACGGGTCATACGCAAGTTTCCAGTATTGGTACCCACGTATAGCTACCTTTGACATTAAAAATAAAAACACGCGATTACTTGATATTAGTTAAGCACTTAAACTTAATCTCCTTAATTGTCTCAACCTCCAGAACCTTTGAAACTGCCTTATTTCACCAAGTATAAATACAGGCCTTGGGAAGGTGTTAATTACATACACTTGGAGAGCAAGGTTATGCTGGTGGAGTTTATACAGAAGTCTTTGGAGCAGTGGAACTCAGAATCCTTTGGTTGCAGAGGAGTCCTTTTCTAAGGCGTTGGGTTGTAATCTATACTCATTCATTATTGTTAATAAAGATAATCCTTCTTCCATATGTGTCTTGAATGTATCTCATATATTGTGGTTTGATAAATACTTATGTCTAAGCACTCTGTATATGATTTATCAAACCTATTTATATATGCATCATCTTGTATTTGGAAGATTGACTCTTGACAAGTGAAGGAGAAGCATCCCTGAAGACTTTGGAAGAGAAGGAGAGTGGAAGAGGACAAGCTAGGATCAACCGTTGTGTATTGGGTGAGTCTTTCATATCCTCCTATTTCCTTTACTGCACTTTAGAGTCGATTGCCTGCAAGTTTCTTGAGTATGTTGGTAACACCAGGCCTTGGGTTATAAGGTGTTTATTTCTATACGACACCCAAGAATAGTGCTGATGGGGGAAAGAAAGAAAAGAAGAAGGTTAAGTTCCTGTGCAAGTTGTGCCATGAGGATCACCTTACTCACCTTTTTCTCCTTATGGAACAAGCCCAGAAGCTGCTTAAAGCTCAAAAACCAGCTGTCCTGAAGGATCCTTTTCCCCAAGGGTAGAACTCTGCTTCAGCTTCTAATGTAGCAGGTGGTACTCAAAATGCCCCTGACCCAAACTATATCAACATGGTTTGATATTTGACTTTGTTACAGACAAGGAATAAAAATTATGAAAAAGAGACTTCTGAGAATGGTAAAGCTGTAGGTGAAACTTCTAACCCTCTCACGATAAAGAAGCCTACAAAAATTATGCGAAAATACTGACATGTGTTTTCAAGAAGACCTTGCATAACCCTAATGCTAGGGCTTCTTCAAACTACTCTATGGTTGAAGATCTAGCTCAAACCCCGTGTGTAATTTCAGTTTTAGAGGTGTTACAAAGTTGTCCTACTCAGCAGGATTCCCTTTTAGCAGCTTTAGGCAGCATGGATTCATTGAGTCTCATGATGAAATTTCATTTGTTTGATGTTAAAATTCGCCTCCCTTATCATGTAGCCTTATTAATAGATATCATCCATGGTGGAAAGACCATTGGAAGGGTAGTTATTGATGAGGGTGCTTCTACATGCATTATGTCCTTCACCTGTTAGAAAGATCTTGGATCCCCAGAGCTAGTCCCGTCAAAAAGTCTACTTAATGATTTCGATGGAAGATCCTTCCATCCACATTGTATCCTGCCGACTTTTGAAATAAAGCTAGCAGGGAAGGGGCTTACCGAGACAACGAGAAACAATGAAGCAGGATGTGACTGCATTTTCCTCATGTAAAGCTAACAAGGATGACAATGCTTCATTGCTTCCATACAATCTTTGAAGATCGTGGACCAGAAATAACTAGCACGTAGTATCTTCTGGGTTGTTGCTAACCCAAATAAATGACCCCCACATGCTCCACTATGGGAATCATTCAAGACTATATCTACTTCCTCATGGGTAAGGCATCGACGCAAAATGGAATCTACCCCTCGTCGATATAATGTATCTCCTATGATGAGGTAGTTCTTAGCATGAACACATAATTTACATCATCCTCCCATGAGGAAGCTGCAGGATACTTCAAATTCTAGAGATATATAAGAATATCCCCGTACCAAGGATCAGAGGTTGATATCAAGAAGATGTGCTCATCTAGGAATGAGTCATCTTCCATGGCTACATCTTGTTTAGTAGGAAATTCTACTATAAGCTCAGAAAAAACTAAGGATTTCTTAGACTTAGTGAACTGAAAATCCAAGTCAAACTCTTAGAGAATGACTATCCATTTATTGAATTTTCCCCCAACAATCCATTGGGACAAAACATATTGAAATAGATTCACATCTACCACTACTGTTGTGGTCCTCAGTAATATATAGTGACGTAACCTCTGAACAACATAAACAGCTACTAAGGCTAATTTCTCAACGTTGGAGTACCTAAGTTCAGGTCTAACCAAAGCACGGCTAAGATAATAAACGACATGCTCTATGAGCTTATCGTCCTCTTGGACTAGCACTACCCCAATGGTCGACTCTGACGTGGCCAGATATAATATAAAATCCCTAGAATAATCTAGTGGACGTAGTAAGGGTGCCGACAACAAAGCTTTTTTCAATGCCTCGAAATCAAGTTGTGCAGTTTCATCCCATACAAATGGGGTGTCCTATTTGAGAAGGTGCATGAAACCTTTAGTAATCTTGCAATAGTTAAAAATAAAACGTCGAAGAAAATTAGAATTCCCTTGCAGGATTTGAAGTTGCCTGATAGAACGAGGAGGAGGCAAATTTACAATGGCCTATACTTTTAATGGATCCACCCGGATGCCTCTATTAGAGACAATGAACCCGAGCAAGGGAGGTCACACGAAGTTGGTTCCAATTTTTGGTGCCACTTAGGAAATCAAAAACGCACTTTCGAACTACAAATAAAGAACGCATATGCATTATTGATGGTACATTCGGAATAACCTGAGCCCAAACACAAGGCTAAGGTTCATGGAAATGTATATCGCATATGCATGTTGTAATGTTAAATATCGCATATGCGATATGTAACATTTACAAAATGCATATGCGATATATCGCAAGTGCGATATGCAACATTTACCAAATGCATATGCAATATATTGCATATGCGTTTTTTATTTCCTTGATTATGACTTATATGAGAGAGGGACTTTAGTAATGTATTTGGTTGTTGATTTATCTGCATCTATTTTCACTCTATTAATACTAAGTGAATCATATGGTTGCATATGTATATGAATTTATTCCATATGAAAATTAATGTGGTTCATGCTCATTCTTAGCTTAGTTGAAGAATAGCTCATGGCTAGGATAAGTTAGGTAGAAATTCATTCTACATCTTTAAATATATCTACATAATAGGGCCTTAAAATAGAATAAAATCACAAAAAAGCGTACACATCCAAACGACAATTGGGTCCACATACTAGTCAAAAGTGCCATCACAAATGAAAGAGGTTCTAATTGGGACCTCCGATTGGACACTCTATCCTTGTTGATGAAGGGTCATTTTTCCTTGTCAATGCATCTGAAGTGGGCCAAAATGTCCACCATATCAAGAGGCATGAGCTTCCCAAATCAAAACTAAGGAGCCTAGAGTGTTGGGTAGGAAAATTTAATTATGCATAAACATCCAACCCTCCCAAATACAAATTAATTTGGGTGGGATGATGAAAGGCCTGCCAAACTGACCCAAAGAAAGTACTATTATCATATAGTTGTTCCAAGCTTCATAGGCAACACAAGGAACATCCAAAATGTGCATTGGTTGAGTTGGAGGGAAACTCAACACATTTGTCGCCTAATTTGAACTCCCTTTCTTATATTTAAAGACCACGATAAACTATTGTAGGTAGGAGGCATGTTTGAGATGGAATTGTTCTTAACTCTTAGACTATGAATTCAAAAGATTAAGGGATGATTATTAGTACAAAAATTGTTTTCCTTATCCAAAACATAATGGCACCATTGCTTCAAGGCCTTAACTAGATCTCAAAATTCTTTGTCATACGTGTTGTACTTCAGATTGGCGTTTGTCAAAGTCTTGGAATGATAGTTCATGGGATGACCTACCCATTTTAATATGACACTATTAGCATAGTGTGAAGCATTTGTCTCAATCTCAAAGGGATATTGTGAATCCAAAAGGTGCAAAACCAATTTCAAATACAATGTAGTGTTTGAGTTCCAAGAACTCTCATCCATTAACTTTGTTAGGAAAACAAAAGTGGATTGGAGAGTTGATGTAGGGGGTATGAAATGTGAGATAAATGAGTAGTAAAATGTTGATAAAAATTTAGGCCAACAATAAATACTTTTTCAAGCAACAACAATGAGGGGATGAGCCAGTTAAAAAGAGCTTGTACATTGGCAAGATGAACACCTATTCCAATTTTATCAATAAGAAGTCCAAGATAGTGAATGGAGGTTTCCCAATATAATACTTTTTGTGAGTAACCTGCAATTTGTAAGTTCGAAGCAGCTTTAGTACCTATTGCACACATAGGTTCTCTTCCTACGTTTTACTAAAAATGATATTTTTTTCAGAATATATCACAATGAAAATCCTTGGATGGAGAAGAAACTTAGTCTTAAATCAATCTTATAGGTGTCACTGGAACTCATGCAAACCTAATGATGTTATCCAATTCAACAATTTCATCTTGGTAAATAATTTGTTACCCTTGAAAATCATCATACAGTGACAAGGGATAGCAATTTTTTGTAGTGATCTTATTAAGAGCACGAGAATCTTTGACAGGGAACCACTTCTATGCTTTTGGAATAATGAAGGAAAAGGAGTCATTAGGGGAAGAACTAGGTTGGATATGGCCAGATCCCATAAGTGATTAATCTTATGTTCTAATTCAATAACTTTATGTGGAGATAATTGGTAATAAAAAGCATTTGTATGGAGGCACCAAAAATTAAATCAATGAAATATTGGATAGAACAAGTGGGGGGGAGACCCCCAATAAGTTGAAAGGAATTTGAAAACTTATTGACTAATGGTTTTTTAGTGGGAGGAGGAATTTTGGAATCATGATCAAGTTTAATAAGGCATTCCACACAGAGATAAGCATTTGCTCAAACTCACTTGGAAAACTACAACATTGCCAAACATGTTATTTTTTTTGAAGGGGGCTACAAAAGAAGTATATCGCAAGTACGATACATCGCATATGTGATATATCACATATGCGATATATCGCACTTGCGATATTCAAAAGCCAAAAAAAAAAAACAGAGGCCGTGGGCCCCTCAAATCTCATTTTCAAAGCATCGGGACAGCGAAAACCGCAGGAGCGAAATAGCACAAGTGCGATTTACGTTTTACCTTTTCGAGGTCAAGGTCAAGGTCGAGTTTGAGGTGGATTGCTCCAATGGTAGGTAAATTATAGTTCAATCCTTTTCATTTAGCCTTCCATTCTTTAATTTTTTTCATAATTTCATTGTTTTTATAATTATTTTGAACAAATTTAAAAAAATAATTGAATGCGAAAAATCAAATAATGATTCTAAGTAAAATAACTTGCAATTTTTTGTTTAAATCTTAACAGAAAACACAAATGAACAAAAAAATGTGGAAAACCCACCCTCTAATAACCCACAACAACCTAACCCACAACCTAACCCAAAACCAAAACCAGACCCGGAGTGGGAACAAGATAGAAACACACAGATTATTGCATGCTTGGCATCATTGAGGCGCCTTAGCTCATCTATTAGAGGGGGGGGCATTTGAGAGATTCTTTAGCCGATGCCTCGGACATAATAACAAACACAATTTCCATTTCCCAAGGAGCTCTGTACAACATTACCTTGTACACAGAATCTAGGAGGCAATACTACTCCGATGGATTGACTCATAAAGACATCAAAGCCCTTAAAATTACAAAAGACCAGTTATTTTCATTATTCCAAGACCCTAGCACCGGATTGGTTCCACCCACCAGTCGAGCACACATTTACATAGACTGGTGCATTGAACCAAATATAAAGGCTAATTGGATGGATCTTTGGTATATGGTCTTCGATGAAGACCCCCATGGGAATAGGGACATCCCATTTTATTTCCTGAGGAAGTTGTATACATAATTCATCCTAGGGAAACATGTTAACTACTTCGATCTCTTAGGCAACCGGGGTGTTGGTCATGGGATGCCCCAAGATAGGGAAGGATCCAGGACAGATCCCAACTGTGTTCCACACCCACCACGCACACCAAAACCTCCTTAGGTATATCCTCCTGCAGGTCCTGTCATTGAGTATACATACGAGGCATTACTTGACATGGGAGAGAGATTTCTTAAGCATGGGACTGATGTCTAAGGCAATGTAGACCAAGGGGTTGGCACTTCTACGATGGGCCCATCTACAGATCACAGAGGAGATGCAGAGTCTTCAGAGCATCGTGTTACTCCACACCCTTGCACATCATGTGGAGGCATATGCTATGGCCCTACTTTCGACTTTCGAGATGATGGATTACTTTGCTTTGTAATTAAAAATCATTATTTTAATATTATATTTTGTTTCATGTCAAAATGTTCAATTGTTTTGCACTTTATTTCTATTTAATTATCTAACAATTTATGTGAACAAATATACAGCTGGTGTCCCATGGCACACCACAGTTGCATAGTTCATCGATCAATGTTGAGAACATTGATGAGGCTATCAATATTGCTTATGGGTTTGGTTCTTCACCAATAGGGGTAAGAACTATACTTGTTAATTTGTCAACTTTATTTATATATTGATAGTATAGATTGTAATGTATTCAATATGTATCCTAATTTTGATACTTGACATGTTTTGTGCAGGTTGCCCAGGAAGAGTATATTGTCTCGCAGCCTATTCCCTCTCATGCAGACGTAGATTCGCAGACACAGGTATTATTTGAAATATGATTTTAATTATATATATGCTTTTAATTATGTTTCTCTTTGTTTGTAAAAATATTTTTTTAACTTACATATCACTTTGACATATGTTACTTTATGTAGGAACCTATTGTGACAGTGGTGCTTGAAGAGCACCAAAGCGAGGTTGTTGTCAACCCACCTCTTCCCCCCAAACAGGTATGTATGTTTCGCTTTCTTTGGTAGTTCATCATTTTCCTTCCAGGTAGTATATATGTCTCTTATTCACTATTTTATATGAAATTGACATATATATGCTACTTTATATGCAGGCCCCTAGTGAGGCACCGGTGCGTGAAGAGCACCAAACCGATGGCCCACCGTTGACGAGCCAGCAGGTACGTTTATGTAGATAGCTTTATTTGTACATTTGTGTACATATATTGATCAAGTAACATTCAATATGTATCCTAATTTTGATATGTAACATGTTTTATGCAGGTTACACATGATGAGTATATTGTCTCGCAGCTTATTCCCTCTCATGTAGAGGTAGATTTGCAGACACGGGTATTATTTGAAATATGCTTTTAATTATATATGATTTTAATTATGTTTCACTTTGTTTGGAGAAATCATTTTGTAACTTACATATCACTTTGACATTATTGTTACTTTATGTAGGAACCTGTTGTGATAGTGGTGCTTGAAGAGCACCAAAGCGAGGTTGTTGTCAACCAACCTCTTCCCCCCAAACAAGTACATGTGCATGTTTCACTTTCTTTGGTATTTCATCATTTTCCTTCCAAATAGTATATATGTCTTTGATTCACTATTTTATATGAAATTGACATATATATATGCTACTTTATATGTAGGACCCTACTGAGGCACCGATGCGTGAAGAGCACCAAACCGGTGGCCCACCTTTGATGAGCCAGCAAGTTTGTTTATGTCTAGATCACTTTCTTTGTATGTTTGTGTGTACATATCTTTCTTTTATTTGGTGCTTGAAGAAACCCAAATTGGTGACCCTCTCCCCCCCAAGGTACATGTATATTTGTTGACATTGGCATATATATATATATATATATATATATATATATATATATTTACGCAGCCTGATAGTGGGCAAGTGGTGCAAGAAAACACCCAATCAGGGTCGTTGTCAGTGAGGCACCAGGACCCGTGATTACTTACTCACGTACAATAAGTAGAAACATGTTATTTTGGTTTCAAGGAATTTGAACAAATGTATATAGAATTTTTAAAGGTTGGTAAATTAACTTACAAATGTTGGTTTTTCTGCAGTCTCCACTGATGAGACCTATCCCTCTTGTTCAGTGATGGGGATCACCAGTGAGTAGTCGCAAAAGAAAGCTACACTTCTCTGAAGACTCTAGTAGTGGCAGCAAAACAGGGAATTACTAGAAAAAATGTATAGGGGGCATACATAGATGTATCTTTTTGTTCATATGTGTAGACACATATGTACTTTTTGATCCACTATTTTGTATTATGTCCATGTGGCATGGCAATTTTTGTACAACATCATTGCTATATACATATATAATATAAAGCAAGGTTCAAATTTATACATATATATGGTTGACTTGATCTTGGAACATGATATCATGGTTGACTTGGTATTGGAACATGATAGGTCTGGATGACCTATGTGATATAATGATATGTGTGGTTCGTGCATGTGTGCTAACTTAAATGAATTTCCAATACTTAAAGGAAGAATTTAAACGACTCATCAAATTTTTAACATCATACAATTCTAACATGTACAATAACATATACCCTAATTTACACACAATAACACACACTAACATACTCTACAATTCTAAAATGTACACAATAACATACTCTACATTACCCTACGACAAGTTAACATCATACCATACTATGATACAATAACATGTACCATAACATAACATACTAGTTCAATATGTACCATTATCTAACTCAACCAAAATAGTGAAATATATACATTGATATTACATGTCACCTTTATTTGAATCACAAGGAAGAAACCAAATAGGGCCCTTCAATTATCTCTTCGAACTCCATATCTTCTAGAATTTGACTTACTTAAGGAAGAGAACCAACAATAATGTTTAGCTCCCAAAAACATGCTGAAAATAAATACATACTAAAGAGTAGCAGTATTTGACAATTAAAGGTCTTGTTTAACATCCAATTTATAGTGAGATCCTAGTCAACAAAAACCTAGAGAGTTTTTACACCACCATTGAAAGCACATTTTATCAAGAGCATTCAGGCCATTAATTATCCAAAGTTGTGTGTTCCAATGCCAGCCCCAACTTTATATACTTACTGACATGCATATATATCATTTATAAAAATAAGATGCCCTGTGATACAAAAATTCGGATCACTTTGATATGCACCATCAAGGAAACCCATGACTTTGATATGTAAGATACCATGGGAAACTAATTAGATGTACATGTGTTTAGTGTACTTTTTGAGACATGTGTGTTTATTGTTTAGTTGGTGCATGCAAGTATCAAGGTGATCATGTGTTTGTAGTTCACTCTCCTAACTTCCATGATTGCTCACCAAACCCTAGTTGGACATCTCATACCTTGTCTTGACCCTAGTTGGAGCATGCCACAATAATGCTTAGTTCCCAATAATGTTGTTGTGCATAAAAGTATTGGTGATCTCATGTGTTTTTAGTTGACTCGAGCCTAACTTGCATGATTGCTCACCAAACCCTAGTTGGACATCTCATACCTTGTCTTGACCCTAGTTGGAGCATGCACAACGTGGTGACTCATGAAACCCTAGTGGGTCCATGTACAAGAATTGGTGATCTCATTTGTTTGTAGTTGACTCTCCTAACTTGCATGATTGCTCACCAAACCCTAGTTGGACATCTATGACCTTGTCTTGAACCTAGTTGGAGCATGCAAGTATTGGTGATAATGTGTTTGTAGTTCACTCTCCTAACTTGCATGATTGCTCACGAAACCCTAGTTGGACATCTCATACCTTGTCTTGACCCTAGTTGGAGCATGCCACAATAATGTTTAGTTCCCAATAATGTTGTTGTGCATGCAAGTATTGGTGATCTCATGTGTTTGTAGTTGACTCTCCTAACTTGCATGATTGCTCACCAAACCCTATTTGGACATCTCATACCTTTTCTTGACCCTAGTTGGAGCAAGCACAACTTGGTGACTCATGAAACCCTAGTTGGTGCATGCAAGGATTTGTGATCTCATGTGTTTGCAATTGACTCTCCTAACTTGCATGATTGCTCACCAAACCCTAGTTGGACATCTCATACCTTGTCTTGACCCTAGTTGGAGCATGCCACAATAATTTTTAGTTCCCAATAACATCCTGAAAATAAATGTACTAAAGAGTAGTAATATTTGGTCCAATTAGGTCTTGTTTAACATCCAATTTATAGTGAGATCCTAGTCAACAAAAACCTAGAGAGTTTTTACACCACCATTGAAAGCACATTTTATCAAGAGCATTGAGGCCATTAATTATCCAAGGTTGTTTGTTCCAATGCCAGTTCCAACTTTATACTTATTGACATGCATATATCAAAGAAAAATATGCACCATCAAGGAAACCCATGACTTTGATATGTAAGCTACCATGGGACAAGAATTACATGTACATGTGTTTAGTGTACTTTTTGAGACAATGCTTGAATAAGAGATTAATTATTGAACAAAATAATAGTTGTTTCCTCAAGTAGAACTCATAACTAAGTTCATCCCTAGCCAAATCCCCCATATGACCATGTACAAATAATTACTTTATGATGATTTTGAGTTCTCTTTTTCCATACCAATGCCACTAACAATCATAATAAAAGCACATCTCATACCTTGTTCTGTCTCATAAAGCACATCTCATGACTTACATGATTATGCACCAAACCCTAGTTGGACATCTCATACCTTGTCTCAAGACCCTAATTCTAGAGCATGCAACTTGGTGACTCATGAAATCCTAGTTGGTGTGCATGCAAGTATTGGTGATCACGTGTTTCTAGTTCACTCTCCTAACTTGCATAATTGCTCTCCAAACCCTAGTTGGACATAAAATAACTTGTCTTGACCCTAGTTGGAGCATGCAAAATGGTGACTCATGAAAGCCTAGTTGGTGCATGCAAGAATTGCTGATCATGTGTTTCTAGTTCTCTCTCCAAATTAAATGTATATATATTAAACTAAAAACATCAAGAAATGTAAATTTCAACAACTCGAGACATTGTTATTTTTCGAACTAAATTTGGTGGTGTCTAAAGAGGCCATTCTTGGAGCCTCCAATGTGCCGTAGATGGTGTTTGTATCCTAGGCACATGAAAGGATATACATTAGTAACATCATAAGAAAGAAAAGAAAACCCAATGAAAAATTGCACTCATGGTTTAAATAACGCACCTGACAATGCACTCATACAAGTAGGCCGTCCAGATCATCTCTGGTGCCGATAGTGTCCATCAATATTTCATACTCTATATGAGGTAGAAAGTATCGTACATGTGACCTATTTTTGTGAGAAAGTGTGCAGAGCTTGATGTTTGTACCAACTAATAGGTTGGTGAAGTGGTATACAATAGCTCCTGGTCTATAATCCTGATATACATACCCACCCTTCCTTTTCTGTTGTGCTGCAAGTGTCAAGTACTCCCCTTTTATAACCATAGAGCCGGTTGGGAATTCAATATTTTCATCATCTGTAAGAGGTTCTAGAAGGGTTTTTTCCCCTCTGAGCAATGTGCCAACCAATAGTCAGAACCCCATTCATTATTTTTTGGGGAAACCACTACATATATCTGACTTGTGAAAGGAAATAGGTCAAGTTAACAATTTACATTTTGTAAATAAGGTCGTGCATATCTAATTTCTACATAAATTAAATTATACAAAGGTCGAGTAAACAATTTACATAAATACATTTTCTTATTTAGGTACTACTCATGTACCTGCTTGTATGAGATCCGATATGTGATAATAGTCTCTAGAAATATGTGTCTACTCATCTTCCAAATGTTCTATTTCATTACCCCCATTGAAATTGGTGCCAAGTGTCACTCGATCCCATGTATCAATGGTATCAGTATGCTCACAATCATCCCATTCACTGATGCTACAGGAATTGCAAAAGAATGTCTTCAATCTTGTCCAAATTTGTAGGGCCGAGTTGTCTGAGCTTATAATTGAATGCAATTGTCGAGTTCCATGCCCTATGTTCACCTGAGGTGTTTGTGATCGGTCCACATTTGTAACCTCCTAGAATATTCTTCGCACTAAGTGTTTCCTTGTTGCTTGTTCTCCCATGATAGATGCACACCATTGGACTATAGATG
Organism: Pseudotsuga menziesii; assembly: GCA_001517045.1. NCBI lineage: Eukaryota > Viridiplantae > Streptophyta > Pinopsida > Pinales > Pinaceae > Pseudotsuga > Pseudotsuga menziesii. The sequence continues at coordinate 293,984 of LPNX011101536.1, forward strand.
CAGCGTCTCGAAGGAGAGCACCTGTAAACTTCATCTCGTCCATTCGAAGGGCAGCTTTAATGCATGCACTAGAACCATCGTGCTCTCCTTTTCCATGACCAGTTTCAAAGTAGTTCCATACATGTGGCACCTTGTATTTTAGGTGCAACAAACACAACCATTCAAATACACGTGTATTCTTGAACTGTCCAGCACAACCATCTGACCAAATGAAATGACGATAAAATGGTATATCCATAGCTATCACGTGGTCATATAATAATTTAAAGCAATGTTGCACGTAATGGATGTCATGGGTCCGGTCGTCACTTATGTAGAAGTGAATTTCTTTCAGTATCACACATTTCTCTTCACTACTATCTTGCCCATGTCGATATGTGATATGCACCATTATGCTCACCTGCTCTGAGTGATAGTCTTGACCTTGAATTTCATTGTGTGGTTGTAGGGTGTAATTTTCAGCAAACTCAACCACTGATAGTATTGTTCTGATAGGGATGGTGTCTCGGCATATTCTGAATTGCTCATCTTGCGACCGTGCCATATCAACATGTTGAATGTACTGTTGGATCTTTCCACGAAACTCTGGAATAAAATCACATACTCAAACCTCATACATGAATATTAATATGCCAATAAACCACATAAAAAAATGTGTGTGTACACATGAATATTAATTTGTCAATATTCAAGAATTTACCTGTGAAGTCACCAATTTAATCTTTCTACTTTCTTTCCCATCATTTAGCTAATATGTCTCATACTGATAGTTCTGCTTTTCAACAATTGCATTCCTGAATGCTTGATCTTCACTTTCATGGATGCAATCAGACCATAAGGATAGCCCACCACAATTGTTGCAAGAACCGTCTACACATTGTTTTAAGTAACGTGTCTACCCATCTTGCCTCAGACACATGAGGCTATGGATGAAATCTCTGGATGAAATTGGTGGTACTGTACTTGAGCATTCCTGCACATGGTTAGGATGGAAAAAATGACGTATATGTGCAAATGTATGGTAATGTAGGTCAAACTCTATCTGGTATCTACAACAACAAGTGTTCCAGATGGTATTGATTCTAACATACCAAGGCTTGCATTTTTCAAAAGATCTTTTCTCGAGCCTTAGCTCTACATGGGAAACTTTAAACATCTTGAACAGTTGAGTTTGTGTCATGTCAAGATAATGGTTAACATGAGGTTCAATGTGATGAGAACACCTACAATGTTTTAACACATCCTTCCTGTTAGAAGAAGGCCTAGTATTATCATGCCAAAACGATTGCACTAGGCCCTTCACTGCTTCGACTAACTTCATGTCTTTGCGGGGCAACCTACCGCTAAATGCCCATAATGTTTCCATTTGTCCCTCTACATCAAGGTTGTCTCTTCTTACTGAATATTTTTTAAGAGTCTTTGGATGTAAAGGAACAATTTCTGATGTGCATTTAAGTAAACGATGTTGTCTTGTGGATCTACATACAATTGATTCAACCAATACACGATGAGCCACATTACAGTCTTTTGAATGAGTTTTTTTACCAATCGATGTGAATGCAGCAGCAAGAGATTTAACAATGTGATTACTTGATTTCATATTCTTCATTGTTGTTATGCCTAAATTTCTTCTAACAATTTCCATATTTCTATATTTAAGCAAAGCTAAAAACAGTTGGCATTTACCGGCTTCAGATTTGTTATCAAAATATTGTTTCATTATTTGAGAAGAATGACGAAGGATAGTGCGTTTAGCCACCTTACCTTCCATGGAAGTCAATCTGCTCTTGTCCACTTGTATTTGTTTAGGAGTTCTCTTTCATTTTGATGAAAAATTTCTTGCCGTTTGAAATGTTGGAGTGACGTTTACATCCACTACTGGATCACAACTTCGATTAGGAGATTGAACCACTGAACATGGTTGTTGTTGAGTCACATTTGCATCGAGAGTAACATAATTATTGAACTGTTCACGAGATTGTCTGTGTACTAATGGATGAATAATATCAACTTCCATATAAACAACTTCTTTTAATGTTGCATTATCTTCCTTAGCCTCTATGTCAGGTATCTCTTGAGGGGGAATGGGAACTATTTGCTCATGTAATGAATGCCGACGATTTCTTGAATCTTCCCTTTTTTTTGTTTTTTATTTTCTGCTTCTTCCAGTGTAAGCACCTTCCTTGCTGACTTTCTTCCTCTATTACGTACATTCCCCATTGAAATCCACCCAAACCTATACAAAACTATGCAATTATGTAAGTAATGTTAAAAAATTGCATGTCCAGCATTTCTCTGTGTGGGGGTTCAGACGAATTATGTCTTTTGATACGTTAAAGGTGGCCAACACAATGCCACCCTACATTTTCTGTAAAACATATATCGCATATGCGATATTGAATTTTATCTTTTAAATGAAGGAAAAGGGTTTTCCATAACACATTCCCGATATATCGCATATGCAATTTATTGCATATATGATATATCACATATGCGATTTAGTTCTCAATGAAAATGTGTAATTTACATTTATCTAGATATGATGAGGATGAGGGTGATGAACATTGAGGGTGTCCATGAGCATGATGATGATGAGTATGAGGGTGAGGGTGTCAATGAGGATGAGGGTGAGGGTGTCGATGATGATGAGGATGAGCGTGTTGATGATGGTAAGGATGTGTTTGATGACCAATAATGATGAGGATGAGGATGATGATAAGGATGAGGATGATGGTGATGATGAGGATGAGGATGAGGATGAGGATGAGGGTGATGGTGATGATGAGGAGGATGATGACTATGATGATGATGATGAGGATGAGGGTGATGGTGATGATGAGGATGAGGGATGATGATGATGATGATGAGGATGAGGATGGTGATGACGATGAGGATGATGACAATGATGAAGATGATGGTGAACAATGATGGTGATGATGAGGAAGATGATGCTGATGATGATGATGATGATGACAATGATGAGGAGGATGAGGGTGATGAGGATGAGGATGAGGATTATGATGATGATGATGAGGATGATGAGAATGTTGACGATGTTGAGCATGAGGGTGTTGATGAAGACGATGAGGATGAGGATGATGATGAGGAGGAGGAGGAGGAGGATGAGGGTGATGATGATGATGAGGATGAGGGTTATGATGATGATGATGATAAGGATGGTGAACAATGATGGTGATGATGAGGATGATGATGATGATGATGATGATGATGGTGGTGGTGACCAATGATGGTGATGATGAGGAGGATGATGACCATGATGATAATGATGACCATGATGATGATGACAATGATGATGATGATGATGATGAGGATGAGGGTGATGAGCATGATGATGATGAGGATGAGGATTATGATGATGATGATGAGGAGGATGCTGATGATGTTGAGGATGAGGGTGTCGATGAAGATGATGACCATGATGATGATGAAAATGATGATGATGGTGATGATGATGATGATGATGATGATGAGGGTAATGATGATGATGATGATAAGGATGCTGATGATGTTGAGGATGAGGCTGTCGATGAAGATGATGACCATGATGATGATGATGATGATGATGATGATTACCATGATGATGATGATGAGGATGAGGATTATGAGGGTGATGAGGATGAGGATGAGGATTATGAGGGTGATGAGGATGAGGATTAGGATGAGGGTGACGATGAAGATGATGGTGAAGAATGATGGTGATGAAGAGGAGGATGATGACCATGATGATGATGATGATGACGATGATCATGATCATGATGATGATGACGAGGATGAGGGTGATGAACGTGATGATGATGAGGATGAGGATTATAATGATGATGATGATAAGGATGCTGATGATGTTAAGGATGAGGGTGTCGATGAAGATGATGACCATGATGATGATCACAATGATGATGATGATGATGATGAGGATGAGGATGAGGGTGATGAATGTGATGATGATGAGGATGATGATGATGATGATGATGAGGATGCTGATGATGTTGAGGATGAGGGTGTCGATGAAGATGATGAACATCATGATGATGATGACCATGATGATGATCATGATCATGATGATGAGGATGTGGATGAGGGTGATGAACGATGATGATGAGGATTGAGGTTGATGATGATTAGGATGAGGGTGATGATGATAATGAGGATGAGGGTGACGATGAAGCTGATGATGAGGATGATGGTGATGATGAGGATGATGATGAATATGATGATGAGGAGGAGGATGAGGCTGTCAATGAAGATGATGATGATGGTGAGGATAAGGGTGATGAACAATGCTGATGAGGTTGATGATGAGGATGAGGACGAGGGTGATGATGAAGATGATGATGAGGATGATGGTGATGATGAGGAGGATGATGAGTATGATGATGAGGAGCAGGAGGAGGGTGATGATGAGGAGGAGGAGGATGGTGATGATGACCATGATGAAGCTGATGAGGATGACAGTGATGATGATGATGAGGATGAGGATGAGGATGAGGCTAATGATGATGATGATGATGATGAATAGAATGAGGATGAGGGTGATGATGACCATGATGATGATGATGATGATGACGACCATGATGATGATGATGAGGATGAGGGTGATGATGATGATGAGGGTGATGATGAGGATGATGATGATGATGACCATGATGATGATGATGAGGATGAGGATGATGATGGCAATAATGATGATGAGGGTGATGATGATGATGAGGTTGAAGATTATGATGAGGTTGATGAGGATGAGTATGATGACGGTGATGATGATGATGATAATGAGGATGACCATGATGAAGTTGATGAGGATGAGGGTGATGATGATGATGAAAATGAGGATGATGATGATGGTGATGAGGATGAGGGTGATGGTGATGATGATGATGATGACCATGATGATCGTGATTAGGATGAGGATGATGATGATGATGATGATGAGGATGAGGGTGATGATGATAATGAGGTTGACGATGATGAGGATGAGGATGAGGATGAGGATGATGACAATGATGACCATGATGAAGCTGATGAGGATGAGGGTGATGATGAGGAGGAGGAGGAGGAGGATGAGGATGAGGGTGATGACATATGATGATGATGATGATGATGATGATGACCATGATGATGCTGATGAGGATGAGGGTGATGATGATGATGATGAAGATGAGGATGAGGGTGATGATGATGATGATGAAGATGAGGATGAGGGTGATGATGATGATGATGAAGCTGATGAGGGTGATGGTGATGACGATGATGATGAATAATGATGATGATGATGAGAAGGAAGAGGATGATGAATATATGGTGATGATGATGAAGATGAGGATGAGGGTGATGATGATGATGATGAGGATGAGGGTGGTGATGATGATGATGATGATGAGGGTGGTGAACAATGATTCATTAGGACAAAAAAAAATTAGTTAAAATTTACCTATAGGACCATTAGAATTTACCTAGTTCAATTATGCTAGCAACATTAAAGAACTTCCATGAAGTAATCTATAGTGGGAACCCACCACCCATACAACTTCGGAGTAGCTAGTGACATTGTGAATCTAGAATCCATACCACATAAATTATCTCTGAACATAATTCTATATATCGCATATGCGATATGAATAATCTATAACGCATATGTGATATAATGCATATGCGATATAGCTTATTCATATCGCATATGCGATATGGATAAGCTATATTGCATATGCGTTATATCGCATATGTGTTATTTGAAAATTTAAATAATTGGCAAGATTAAGGTTTGGCATTAGGTTTGGAAGAAGCTTCAAAATACCGAACCTATTGGCTAGGACAAATCAACGAGGGCTATTGCTTGTCTTTTAGAACTCTATCAATATGCTCAGATTAGATTCCGTGTTTTGATATGACATACACAATATTTTTTTATGAAAATGTATGATATTGTAGAGTATGAAATGACGATTCTGAATATGTAATTTTGTCCTTCAAAACTATGTTTTATTTATTTATAATTATTTTTCTGAATGACACACGTTAGTTTTTGAAAATACATACATTGATTGTTTGTTATATAAATTTTGATTTCCATCACCATTTCCCCAAAAAACTATATGGTGCACTAGATGATATCAAGCTCTACAATTTTATATTAATAAATCAAGGATTTCATTAATTTTTGCCCCTCAAGCGTTGCACCTACACATAGGGTTTTAATTTCAAACTTTTCTGACTTCAATAATTAATAATAAAATAATAATTCATGAAAAATTCTGAATAAATAGTGTTACACTAGGCCCATGTTTCCTTTATATGTCTGCAATATTTTATCCCAAATGGACATCATTTACCTCATATATTGCTGCACTCGCACAAACATATATGCTAAGATGTGCTGAAAATTTGAAAACCCACTTTCACAGAAAGTAATTTTATAATCATTTACACACATTTTCTTTGCATAAATGCTATATATTATGAAAGCTGATTCAATTACCTATCTTTTCTCTTTTTACTTCATCTTCAAATAAGTTAGGGAATTACACCTAATTGTCACCTAAAATCAGAGTTTTTCGTTTATTCCAGTATTATGTGGCATCTAAAGTGTCCTTAAAGGAGTCCATGACTGTGCATAAGCCCACAATCTTCCTGACTCAACGCAGAACACACAATTGTGGGGATTCAAGCGGATTTTATAATATCTGCATCTTTCAAATATCAACTGTAAATGATATGGATGTTGAATCCTCTTACAAGAATGTGTAAGCACATCATGAAGGTATTATTCAACAATGGATTTAATATCATGGAAGGCAAAGTTCATATCCCGTTGAAAGGTTTCTCCAGCATTTTTCAATCCAAAGGGCATTTTCTTGGACGTGAAGGTACGCCAAGGAAAAATGAAAGCACATCCCAAACAGGTATCACTATTAATAATATCATCTCCATAGTCGTCGTGTTTGACATAGTTATGTTTAATAAAATATATTATGATCATGAGATATTAGGGAGATTACAAATATTTTGGGATTCATTAAATACTAAATCTACATGGAAAGGGATAAGTCTCAGTACATTCAGAATAATACAGCTAATCATACACCTATTCATCCAACAAGAGACAAAGGTTACATTCCTCATTCCTTCCATCATCATTTTGGGAGAATATGGAGAAGTTTACATGGCAAACCCCAGGATACCTATGCACAAAACATCATGCATGCTGATTCGCTACATCACAGAGATTGCTGCAACATACTTTCAATTTTTTCAAACTTGAGTCATGATTCTATCTGCTTAGTTAGAGGGGGCAATTTTTTCCCATGTATTTTTTTCCATGGCTCCTTGTATTGAGTAGATACTTTACTTTACTTGATATAATGGGTGTCCTATGGTCTTAGTTATCAGGGCCCACAGATTGTTCAAGTCAGCTTTCAAGGGGGGTGTTAGGATTATTAATCCTACCTTGTCCAATTTGGTCATATGTCTAAATCAGGAGTCATGTCTAGATCGGGAGTCCATTGAGTCTATTTTTAGTCACTAGCACGATTGGGTCCACTTGGCCTAATTGGGGCACATGTTCTAGTTACTAAACTATGGGGAACACTAATTGAGGCCTACTTCCACTGATTACACTTGCATGAATCAGTTTAGGAGCCTCTTAGATCAATCCCTATAAATTAAGAGCCAATTTGACTACCAATACCAACCAAGGTTAGTTGAGTGGAGTTGGTGATTAGTCAAGATCAGTTACGATTCAGTTACATTCAATTCTAGTCCTCTATATTCAGTTAGCGCTAGGTTTGCATGGTTGAATGTAGGAGAAGCACATTTATTACATACCTTAGTCAGTTAAGCTTAGTTAACACTGAATTAGACACTTGAATTGTGATTTAGAACTCCGATGAACTCAGATAATGATTTAGACAAGGTCAGTTAACCATTCAGTCAAGTAGAGTCTAATCAATTTGAATTTCCTCACATGGATTCGAATTGCTTGTGGCTATTTAGCCATTGTACTTCATTGTAATTATTATCTAATTACTTTTGATTAATGAAAGCATCCACAATTGCAAGCCATTTTTGCATTGGTTCATTCTTCAATCACTGAGTAAATTGTGCGATCTATTTTGTGAGTTGTGCATTGATCCATATATCCATGTGTTCAATTTAATAACTTTTCAACAACATCAAGAAAGAAAAAATTCTTAAATAATTCTTCATATATACAAGCTTATCAACATAATAAGCCTTGCTAGAAGAAATTAACAATTTTTACATATAACAAAAATTTTCTCACTTTTATTTTATTTCTTAGGAATTAGGGACAAAGCCACCTAAAGGAAGACGAACCCAGGTGAAAATAAACCCATAGGTTCTGGCATATATTTCTATCCATAATCAAGATATGGCATACAAGAGTATGGCATGTCTAACTTCGTCCATAGCTTGATACTTCAAATTTTGTATGTCATTATGTTAATATATTTGATGGTGGGAGAGATATCTTTATCTCCCCTCATAGACCTCACACTCACCATCATCTAGATGAATTTGGCACTTACCTTTTTCTGAGAATGCTAACTCTCTCAACCTGAAGAAGGATTTGTTAATGTATGTAATCTTCAAAGACATCGCGGTACGCAGGTTCTTAGGGTTGATTTCAATTCATCATACCAACCTATGGAGGACTATTTTTTATTTGATCATTAGGTTATCTTTAAACAGATCGCTGTACGCAGCTTTTTAGGGTTGATTTCAATTTATCGTACCAACCTATAAGGGACTATTTTTATTTTATCATTAGGTTGTCCACAAGTAGGTTTGATTGGGTAAAACTCCGTTTTTATATATGTAAAAATATGTTAGTATCTACATCACTCGCACTTGAGTTTCGTGTCACTAGCAATGTCATTAGTGAGTAGTTGTGTTTACATTTTTTCATAGTAGAGAATTTTAGGTTATCACTTCTTATGATGATAATATTAAAAAAAAAACTATATAAACACATTATTTCTTATATAATATTTTATAAGCACCTACTATTTAGATAATCTACCATTACTTTATGACAGTTTTGTATTGCTCTATATCATTGCTGTAATGTGTGTGATGGGAGATATGTGGTCTTCTTTACTTCAAAGATATTTACTTTACCTTATTAAAGGTTTTTACTAACTCGATCGACATTACATTTATTACAACAATCTTAGGAGGCATATTCATGTGTTTGCATTTGTGAGAGTAGTTCTTAAGAATGGTTTGAATTGTCTATCATAAGTTTTGGATCTATTAGTTAACATCTTCGTTACAAATGATAACTCTGCACATGTAAAGGATAATATTATTTTCATATTTTAATAATTAAATTAGTTGTATATTTTTGTCGTATTTAATGTATATATTATTAATTTTAAAATTTTATTTATATTATTTAATAATTGTTGTTTAATATTTTTTATATTTAAAACTAAGGGGATTTCTCAACCTAACTTAGAGATAAATGAAGTAAGTGAACAAAATATAGAACTAAATTTGCCATAGAGGTTAGGTTTCATATTTTCTCTAACTCATTATAAATAAATTATGTAAATTGTTCGTTTCGCTATGGAATGGAGACAACCTCTAATCATTGAAGATCTCTATCTTGTATATATGTGCGATCCTTCCCCGTGATATGAAATTATTAATGATACATATTGTTTATGTCCTCATTTATGGGTAATGGATGAGGGATGAGAAGATTCTTACACTTCCATCTAGTCTTCGGGTGAGTGCACAAAGATGAGGGTCTCTTTTGGCGCGTTAGATGCAATAGAAAACTGAAAAAACAGACATCCATCAACTTGTATGGATATTTTGAGACACTTACACAATGAATCTTGCGATGAGTAAAACACAAGAAATGTAGGAAATTAAATGACCTTTCCAAATATATAATTTTTTTCTATTGAAAATGATGCTAACTATCTGAAGTTAGATATTTTTTAATGGGCATTTTTTATTTTTTGGACAAATTATAAGGTATATGTTTTTGTGGGTGCAGCATCTGAGTGACTAAATGATGGAATAAACTTACGAAAATTGGTATACATATAGAGAACATATAGTACTAGTGCGCGACTATTTTTTCAATAATAAATATAATATTTTTAATTTTTTTATTTATTATCTAAGAGATCAAAGCTCGAAAACGGTACGTCAATCGTGGGTGCAACGTTTGAATGTCTTAATGTAATTATTTGGAAATGGGTTTTTTATAGCATGTATAGCTCGGTGTTCTTTAGTGCACCATACAATTTTTTTTTAAATGGTTGAGAAACGAAAGAGATATGGACGAAACACTAACAGTGTGTTTTTTGAGTTGAGGAGTGATGATAGAAGATAAATAAGAAAAAAATAGAAAAAATAATGTATTATTGTTAAAATTTACATATTTGGAATCTACAAAAAAAACCATATCTGTTTCTAAAATCTCATAAAAAATGGAGGTGTGCAGCATAATCAGATGAACGGCTAAACACGAGCACATTGAAAATTTGGATATAATGTTGAATTAGCCATGGTTTATCATACTCCAAGGCATAGGCATGTTGAATCCGAAGCAAAGTACGAAGCAAACACATAGGCATAAGAATTCCATGCAAGCATGGGTCGAGGCTCCGCCTTATCATTTGGAGGGAACGTATTTTTGAATTTAAACAAAACAGGAGCGCATTTTGACTTCATTCTACCATTGCATCTAAAAGGTCCCCCAACTTCTTGCACACACCCCTTCCTTTAACTTGAGCGTCTCGTGACATCCTGAACAGGCTACTAAGTTTATATCCTTAGTAGCCTTATCATATGATATAAATGGTACATAAAGTATAAATTTAATTATAAACCATTTATTATATACTTTGGATATAGTTGTCTTGAAGTGTGGTATTATATCTTTTATAGGCTTATCACTTGATATAAATGGTACTTAAGGTATAACTTTAATTATAAATAATTTATTATGCATTTGCGATATAGTTATCTCTAAGTATGATGATCTAATAGTAATAATTACAAATATATTATTTAAAATATATATTCATATAAATATTTTATATAATATCTATATTTATCAACATTGAGTTTGATATTATCATTTATATATTATTTATTTTTAAATTATATTAATATTAATAATATATGATTTATAATCTAATAATTATTATATATAAATAATAAACTTATTATTATTATTATATATTTGATATTATTATATACAATAAGTTAACTATAAATTTAATATTTTAAAATTAAGTTATAATTGAAATGTTACATAATAAAATTTTTACTTCTCATCAACCTTTTCATTCATATTTACATATAGTAAAGCTTATGTTTCTAAAAAAAAATATTGACGATCTTTCTTATTTTTTGGTCCATTTCTTAAATCCATGCATTTTTTTATTATAATTGTGATTAATTGTGATGTTTATAAGAAACTATTCTATTCATGATTTGAGTTAAATAAAATTAAAATAAGTATATAATTAATTAAATAAATGTGTCTGAATATAAGTAATACTTATTTAATTATCATATTATTATATTGTCTTTAAAAAATAGACATTACAACATATTCCAATGTTGATATTGAAATTATATGAGTTTTCACCTTAATTTCGATATTTCCACAAACTAGGTGATTGTTGTTGTAACCATGTGTTTTGATTTTGAGAGAGTTCATGAAATGGGACTTGGTATTCATTTTCATCGTAATATGGTGTGATGAGAAGGAAAGAGGAAAAGAGAAAGGATGAAGCATAAATATCTATCTGTTTTAGTTGATTAAATGGTACTTGGGATCCATATTTATCATAATATCTTGTGAATGAAAATGGCAAAAGGGAAGACACAATACCAAGGATGGAGCATAAGCATCGAGATGGATTTATTGAACAAACATGAGTATGGCTTCTCCATCAATAATGCATGCAACCAATTTCCTTTAAGTGTTTAGAAAAGACTATTTAAGAAGGATATGCATTGGCAATAGCAAGAACAACTTTATCTCTATAAATTGCAAATTTGAAATTGAAGAAACTTAAATTAACATTGTAAGTAGACCAAGACCTACTTGTGTTGGTGATCATGAGCTATGCATGTCCAAAGAATGTTCCATCAACCTTGGAACATCATTGAAAATTGCTACTTAGATCATTATCGTTTTTGGTTATGCGCTCAAAAATGCCATCAAGCACATCAATTTAATTGAATCAAATCTTTCCAATCCTACCCATTCCAATTGGTTTTGAGGAGAACAATCCTGCCATGTCACAACAAACAATTAAGAACAATCATTTCATGTCATAATAAAAAATTAAAAAGCTTATTATGTTATATTTTAAAAATACTCAAAATCATTCAATTTTTTAAGAAATAGGGTGCTTTTAAGCCATTAAATTTTTTGCAAACATACAATTAACTATACATTCGACAACAATTGCGTTTTCAATCTCATTATAGTACAAATTCATTACCTATCTATACAAACTCATTATAGTACAAATCCATTTATCAAATGATGAACAAGAGGATATAACGAACAGTAATATTCATCCTTGGGAATAGTAATTTGAGAAAAGAGAATCCTCACAAGTATATAGAAATTCCACTTCTTTCAATGCTTCTTAAGAAGTAGTCAAAGATTCCCATTGCGTAGGTGCAGCCTCAAGAACCCCATTTGATCTTAGAAGTCAGGAGCAGCAATCCAACTTTATATAAAATATGAAAATATCAGGTGGCTCCATGGTGTTCATGAAAATGGTGTGCTGTAACACATAAAGCGCATGAACTTGCTAGTAAAATCATGCTTAGAGGTGAATAAAAAACGGTTCTACGATGGTCATGAAGATGACATGTTTGACCCACATCGTGATTTTATTAATAGTACTTTTGGTTGAAAAAAAAATCCAACCATGCTTTGAGGTGAATAAAAAACGGTTCTACGATGGTCATGAAGATGACATGTTTTATTAATAGTACTTTTGGTTGAAAAAAAATACACTTGAAATATGGTTATTTATAACCTAAAGTATAGTAGCATAATGGGAGCAATGATAAGAATTAAATTTGATATGAAAAAATATTTAATAAAAAATTTACTAATTATAACAAAATAAATAAGGTAGTAGATTGTTTATAGATGTAAAAATCTTATTTTTAAAGTTTATTTTTTTTTAAATATACATAAACTATTTAATATTTACATATATTTTTCGAATTTGACAATTAAAAGCTCTTCATGGATTCTTGTCACAAAACATCAATGATAATATATTTATAAATTTAATTATAAAAATATTAAATAATTAAAATGCCAAAAATAAATTATAAAAAAATAAAATTAATTTCTATTAACATGTTCCAAAAAATATTACCCTAAACTTTTTACAAAATAAACATTAATCTAATATTTCATATTTATAATTAAAATATAAAACAAAATATATAATTATAAATTTTAAAAGCTTTAAACTTCTAAAATGTAAAACTAATTCTAAAAGAATTACATGTAAAATTAAAAAATAAGAAAATAAAATTTAAATACTTCTTATTTTATAATATGTGCGAAAATTTTTGGCAAATTTAAGGTATCTGTATTATGTCCAATATTAAGCTATTTTCAAATTTTCTTTTAAATTCCTTACCAAATATGATCTAAAGTTATTTTAGATCTTTGTGTTGGTAACTTTTTCAATTATATATATATTTTTATATTATATATACAAAATTTATATATAAACAAATTATGATAAAAAATAGTTAATAAAAGATAGAAACATTTATAATGTTTTACATTAAATTATCATAAATATGTGGATGGATGAATAGAAAAGTTAAAAACCTTTATTATATATAAAAAGACTACATTTTTAATGTATAAAAAGATTGCATTTTACAACATCAATTATCCGTAAACATGTAACATTAAGTTACAAGAGTTCGATATTTGTATGTTTTGAATAAGTCATGCGACTTTTATCCAAGGAATTTAAAGGGATAGTTTATTTATAAAATGTTTTTTATGAATTTGTTATGGAATAACTTGTTGAAAAAAGAGATTAAGCTTATTAGGCAATTACCATTTACATTGTAAATAATTAAAATTTAAATAAAAAAAAGATAAAGAAATTGAAAAAAATAATAATTATAAAATTAAAGAAATGTGAATCACGAATTAAAATAAACCCTAAATTAATAAACAGAGAAAAATAAGAGACAGGCTCCTCTTTATTCTTTTCCTACAAAAGTTTTTATTTTGACAACATTTTATCAAACCAAGAGTAAAAAAGAAAAAGAAGAACACTACATAACAGAGGCAAGTCAACCTATTGCGAGAGTACTGAGTGTATTCATTCCATTTGTGAGACTTTGAATATGAACTATGAAAAGTTTTAGAAGAACTAAATTGTCAAATCTCCTTTTGGAAGAACTAAATTGTCAAATCTCCTTAAGAAAATATTTCGCAATAAAAAGCCCCAACTCTTGAGCATGGCTTAGCTCCGGGTAGTCTATGCAAAAGTTGAGAGGTTATTAATTGTTGTTGAAATCTATCCTGGAAGAACATGTTTGTTCTAAAGAAAGTTGAATAAAAGTACAAATAAGATTATTTAGGATTTCTTTATTAATAAATAAAATTTTAAACATGTTTATTTCTTGATTGTTGATTGAACTAAGGTTTAAAATGAATCATAATTCATTTTTACAAAGAATCATAATGTTGTTAATACTTTATTATTTTTTAATTAAAGGTAAAAAGTTTGATTTTTACATAAATTTCTAATAGCATTTTTATCTTTAGCATTTTTATCCTCTATATGATATAAATAATAATAACATTTAGATAAATTTTTAAGCGTTCTTTTTTAGTTAGAGAATATGTATGATATTGAATATTAATATTCTATAGTATTATTTTGGATTTATTTTGTGAATAGTTTGTTTGAAGACTGTTATTAAATAACCTTATATTTCCTTGGGAAAACAATTTATTTGTGCAAGTTTATCTATATAAAAAATATAAATTAAAATGGTGCGTTTCCTTTAATAGTGTTTATATATTAATGTTCTTTTCAATAATTAATAATGATATTAAATAATAATCTCGGTGACACCTGTCCAGTTCTCTGGCCATTGACTCAGGCACGCGTTAGGATGGACTTGTACCACCTAGCTCGTGCTCTCTGTCAACCTTCACAGGATTCTCTATGCACGGGAGAAATTTTCCCAGTCACTTCGGCGCATGCGATCTGGGCTGGCGAAGGTACATCCTCTTAGGCTCATTCATGGCTTGGCTACGGGGATTAATGGTGACAGGTACGTGGATTGAAAGGAGGTTAATATAGCTCCATCTTGTGTTTTATGTTATGGATGATATCAACGTTGGGTTTGCAGTCCGGTGGGAAGTATATAGAGTCTTTGCTGCTGTGCGTTCCAGAGCCCGCGCTGGTAATTTCGCTCCACTGCATATTGGTTTTAGGCTCAATTAAGAGGCAATGTCTTGCCAGCGAGGTACCCCTAGACGTGCTAATTCTGGAAGGGCCAAAACTCAGAGGGGATGCAGTGTACCTGTTCCGGCGGATTATTTCTGCGCGAGTTCGGGGTTTGGTGGAAGCTTGCGAGAATAAGGTTCTCAACCGTAAGATCTCGACAGGCGAGGAAGGTGGTCGAATTAATCACTACTGGATGCTGAAGAATATGCTCTGCAATCTGGCAGAGGACATTCTTAGTAATTGGGCAAAAGGCCATATGGAAGTTCACTCCATGAAAGCAAAAATCACTGAGATGGAAGCTCAACTCACGGCCATGGACAAATCCTTTTCCTGAAAAGGCACAACAAGCACTTCAAGTCTGAATATCGACAACTCGGGGGGTGGTGCTCAGGGTGGTGGTGCGAGTGGTAGTGAAACGGGAGGTCGATCTCTAACCAGCGTAGGTGGCAACAACAGTGCAGCAGGATGCTCCAGCAAAACGCCATGTGCCAAGCCTTTCCCGGTTCCATCAACAGTGGAACCTCTTCTCAAGCGACTGAAGGACTTGCCGGCCCCATAGTCTGAGAAGCTACCACCTTCTCTAACTCTGGCACCGACTCCCGCCACCAATTTGCCTACTGTGTCACAGGAAGAACGATGGGCTTGCCCCATCACCAAAGACACTCCCTTTCCTTAATGTCCATTTTGAACAGGTTTTTAATTGGTGTCGTCGCTAGCAGGTTTTATGGTTATAGTGTAAGATTTTTAGTTTATACTATATGTCTTTTTTCAGTTTGGCTCCGCTTGTATATAGGAGTATAACATGTCTTTTATGGTTCTTTGTAACCCAGTCTCTTTGTATATCAGTCATGAACATTACTAGCGTGGATATGGTTAGAAGGTTGATATATTTTTTTAGAAGCTCTAGAAGAGGTTTTGTCTCTTTCAACCTCAGAAAGCCATGAGTTTTTTATTGTTATTTTTTTCCTTTGTAATATAATATACTGTGCAATATACTATTTAGTTTAAATAAAAACACAATGATATTAAATAATATCAAAAATAAATAATATAATATACTGTGCAATATACTATTTAGTTTAAATAAAAGCACAATGATATTAAATAATATCAAAAATAAATAATAAATAAATTAAAGAGAAATATCATGCTTAGTATCCCTAAGAACGGTAGGGAAAGGGGAAATCCCTTCGCATTGCCATGAATCTTTATGTGCGTGGGTGGACATAAGATAACAAGTAACAATAGACATAATTATTACATTAACAAAACATTAAACTAAACCTTTAACCAACCAATCCCCAAGAAATTCGATTCTCTATATGCTGGGAATACCAAGTTAACATTAGACATATAGTAACAAAACAAGTACTACCAGATTATTTTCATAGTTAAGAATAAAATATCCCTTCGATAAAATCGAGTCGAGAGGAATTCGAGACTCCACATATTCGTTAATGATATAACAATAAAATTATAGAATCGCAAGACTTTCTTGTAATTACAGGTTAATTCGTTACTGTATAAGAGTGAAATGATAAAAATTAAGTACTGTATAAGAGTGAAAAGATAAATAGTAAGTACCCTATAAATTGTAACCGAGCTATTAAGCTCAAAAATATATAGTAAACATACTAAATTCCATTACTTGAAACTTGCAAACAATTTGTGTTAAGAGGACGATGTCTCCGTACAAGCTAAATAAGCCAAATTAAAAGGGGCTTCTCTAATATACACCCAGGTTGAAAACAATTGGCTGAAGAATGGTCTTACAATTGTATATATATGGGGCTTTTATACCCTTAGAAGAGAAGATATCAAGTTTGTTTCTACAATATTGAAACATTCAAGGTTTTCAAACTAAAGACTCTTCAAAATCAAATAAAATTCGTGCCTATGCACGAGGTTTAAATCCATCGAACTCTTCTTTCAGAGCAAACAAGACGAGGTAGGGTGTTTACACGAGAAAACATCGTTGCCATCCCTTGCTTAAGCTCACCCCAAGACCAACATGGACAATATCTTCTAAAGAAAAAATGCCTAGTATTTGAATACATATATAAGCATAAACACATGAATAATAATGAGTATATATTCATCTAAAAAAGATATACCAAGCACCGAGAGGAATCAAATCTCTCAATGTGCAAACCTTATTTTAGAGTGGAAATGTTGAGGAAATGCATGATGCTATGTTTATCATTTTAGTTTATCTAATTTATGTTATTGCGCCGAGAGGTGCTCTACAGCCCAGTATGGGGGAGATCTTGTAACGTGATGTAACGTTACTAACATGTTGGAAAAAAATAATAGTGAAAGTGAATATTATGGGAGAGGTCTTGTTACTAACGTATGTAACATGTAGGCCAAAAATAATAGTGATAGTGAATATCATGGGAGAGATTTTGTAACTCAAAATAAAAAATAATATCACTTTCGTAACTTTATTTTTATTAATAAAAAAAAAATTCTAATAGGTCAAAATAAATGTAGGCCACAAAAACAATCTAATATGGGGGAGATGTGGTCATCTTCTTACCTAACAAAACAATAAAAAAGTAAAAATTTAATTATCCATAAAAAAAATATGTGGGTAAAAAAAACACAAAATTGAATTATCCGCAAGAAAATGTTGGCCTTGCACATGGTTTTAAAACCATGTGCAAGGCCTTCTAAACAACCCATGGTTTTATTGTACATGGCTTAGGAGGCTTTGCACATGGTTTTTAAACCATGTGCAAGGCCTCCTAAACAACCCATGGTTTTATTGTACATGGTTTAGGAGGGCCTTACAAATGGTTTTAAGACCATGTGCAAGGCCTCCTAAACAACCCATGATTGTAGGAGGGCCTTGCATATGGTTTTAAAACCATGTGTAAGGAAATGATGCAATGTTTGTTCCTAACAAAATAAAAAATATTATATGCCGGCCATAAATAGTATTAAATATTGATAATAATAAAATTATATGTGGACCTTAAATAAAAAGATGTGTTTTTTGGTTTGAATTAAATCAACGGATACCTAAGAAGAGGTTAGAGATTTGATCCATCTCGGCGGTTGATAGAGCCCAGGATTTTGATTTTATAAATATACAATTCTAAATAATTTAAATTTAATTTAAGTCGATATTATTTTTAATAACATTTTATTATTTTGTATTTAGGACACTTGCCAACTCTAGGATCATGAGCATGTAACGAGCTACAGATCTCTCCCCTACTAGGTTGTAGAATGCACAACTTTGATGCAAAAATAACATTGTGCAGAAAAGAGTTTGGGACCTTTAAGTATTTAAAGATCAAATAAGAAATCCCTCGAGCCATGACTATGTTACCAAAAATGAGAAATACCATACATGAGCCTCGTTTTGGAGGTTTCCCCTAAATAAGAAATGAGGAGAAAGAAAAAACCAAAAATAACTACTAAAAATTCCAAAGATCACCCAAAAATTTGTACTATTAATTTTTTTTCCATAACATAAATAAGTATTAACATGTTTTCCATAACAAAAAAATTTAGAGACTTCAAAAACTCCCAAACATTCCAATCAAATATTTTCCTTTCTTATCATAACACTATTCAATAAAAACGAGGAACCATTCTCAAACCATGATTATATCTAAAAATATTTAAACAACTCTATAAATTGTTAAAAAAAATTAATATCTTTTAAAACATTAAAAAAAACATGTACAAGAAGCATTTTCATCGTTAAGTTACCTTTGTAAACTCCTTAAATTCTCATTGAAAAAAAATTCTTTGTTATAGTAATATTTAATAAAAATCATAACTATTCTTAAACCAAACTGTTAAAAAAAAACTTGTTGAAAAAATTAATGGAGTACACTAGGTGTTTCCTCAAGATCAGATGGAGGAGGGTCAGAGTTACGATGCTCATGCCTCTCTTTTTTCCTTAATTCTTGTGATGACTTGTTGATAGTGCACCCGTGATGCTTCTAACATTCCCATATTCTCACATTTCGTAGATGATACCTGGTTCAAAGCAATCAATGTTAATTATAAAGCTTGAGCTAATAAATGAATCAACTGATAACATGCAAAAAAGGTAGCCAAACAGATGAATCAACTTGAATACCACTTGCATCAAGGTTAAAGAACTAAACAACTTGAGCTATCTTGTAAAGGTCTTTTTTATTATTATTAGTAGTATAATATTACAATGACAAACTAATGATGCAATTTATTAATAATGAAATTTTGAAGTTGTATATAAATATTTTAAAAATAAAAAATTTAGGCTTTTAAAGATTTAATTGTATCAATCATGTAACATAAAAGTAATCTTTTTCAATCAAGAATTAAGATTTTAGAAAACAACATATTTTTTCAAACCTAATTTCACATTTAATTCAGTTCTCCACTTATTCGCATCTCATGTTCTCACTTCCTCTTTCTTTTTTAGCGTCTTGTGGTTACAATTTCAAAGATTATGGTGGCCAAGGATTGGTCGAATTTTCAAACCTAATTTCACATTTAATTCACTTCTACACTTATTCGCATCTCATGTTCTCACCTCCTCTTTCTTTTTTACGGTCTCGTTGTTAGCATTTCAAAGATTATGGTGGCCAAGGATTTCAAAGGTTATGGTAGCCAAGGATTCCCAGAATATTTACTATTTAGGATTGAGGAATAAGTAAATGGCCTTTCTCTTGACCATGGTGATACAATCATTTTTTAATTTCGTACATTTAATTCGATTTCAGTTATTTAGTATTTTTTGATTTCTTGTCAGTGTTTTTATTTGTTTTCTTTATACCATTAGTATAATTAAAGCTTTAGGAGTGGTTATTCTGATTAACATTCAAGTGGGAATTAAGGAAAAAATTTCAAATCCAGTTTAAAAGAAATAATTATAGAATTTAGGCCTTTTAACAGTTTTTTTAAGAAGAATTTCTACCAAACCGTAAAAGTACATTTTGGAAGGTAATTTTGAAATGCCCCCAAGTTTTCCTTTTTTGTATATTTGAGTCATGCTCAAATATAATTTTCAGGAGTGGTTTTGAATTACCTGTAATAGTTAATTTTTGGTAGAGTTCAAACTCCCCTCCCTCCAAAAGAAAATTTCAAGGTCAATTATGAACGACCTACACTATAAGGGTGGTTCTGAAACACTCATAAATGTATCTTTTAGGGGTGGATTGGGGGAACGACCTTCAAAAGTTACTTTATAGAATTCTAGATGAATTTAAAAAATCTTTTTATGCCACTTTTCAAAGGACATTTTTTCGGATCGATATTTTTGGAGAAAACTTTTCCAAAACTGTTGAAAATTCTACGTTTTGGGAAAAAAGTGAATTGGTCCAAGAAAACTATTTCAGATTGGTTCTAAACCACAAATAAAACCATATAATCGCTATAATCACTATTTGAGTACAAATTTTCTATCCTAATATAGACTTCACAAGAATATCAATTAACATATATTGGATGACGTCATTAACCATTAATTACATTCACTAATATTCAGGGTATGCTTGATCCCATTTGTTCTAATAGTGACATTAGGATATCTATCTTTGTGTGGAATTTTCTTTCTCGTTTCAACTAAGCTATGAGATATGGATACATAAAGTGTTGCATATATCCTTATAATATAATCAATCCAGGTCAACAACTTGTAACCCATTTTATAAAATATTATTGTTTTTTTAGTTATGATATCTATGCAAAAGATGATTCAAATTTGGTAGTGGCCTTGCCTCATCTCTTATTCATTTATTTCTCAACTTGAGTATTTAAATAGACAAAATGAGCCGAGTTAAATTGATTTTTTTATAGAAAGAAGTCCAAGTTCAATTCTATAGAGTCACCATTGCTAAGAGGATGTCTTTTCATGGATATCCAAGCCTTTATAATATTAAATATTAATTCAAACAAAATTCTAGTTTTTTTTTTAATTATTAGAAATGAATATATTTGTTAGAAAAGAAGTCAAGGAATTTAAGATTTTGAAGTCAAACCATAAACTTGAAAAGCCTAGATTAACTAGAGATTGGGATGATGAGAATTTCATACTACATTGTTTGATGACAAAAACAAAAATAATTAGACCTGAAATAAATCCTAAGGGATTTCAACTTCGAGGTAGTGGCCTCGGAAGGTAGATTAAGTGAAAATGGATATCCGATATATTCATGTATTTTAGGTGAGATTAAGATAGGAAATTATATCTATTTAAATTTTTAGAATAATGCATTTTTCCAAACTTCAAGTTATCCTCTACATAAGTCATATATTCTACAACATTTTCAAAATATTCCTCATACTATTTATAATCAAACTAATTCATATATTAAACAATATTCTTAAATGTTTTTTATAATTAGAATTTAGTTTTACTATGTTTCTTGTAAAAAAAGACTCCTAAAAAATTAATAATAAATTCATATCTAATAATACACCATTTTTTATTAGTGTTAAACTTATCCTGCCCGCTACCTCTCTATACACATCCCAAAGATCATATCGAATGGAATGTTTAATGACATCAATGTTTTGGTATCCTTCTTCCTTCTCCACTTCACTCCATGTTTTTATCTCTATTTTAATCTCAACCTTTCAATAATACTTTCACAATTGATTTTAGTGCATGAGTAGTCGAAATAAGAGGAGGTCAACCTGTCCTTATGTCCTTCCTCATTTTGTTATAATAATTTAGAATTTAGTATTTATTTTATGCTATTTAGAATCGGATGTTTTATAATTAAATGTTAAGAAAAACACATATAAAAATCACAATAAATGTGAAAGTTAGAGCATAAAAACCTTATAATACAAATAAATATTTAGTAACAAACAAAAACAAAATTACATTTCTTTATAAAACCTTTCAATTCTCATTAAGAAGAAACATCACACATAATCCTTTATAAGACTCCACACATTTGGTGAAAATGATGAAGGATTGGAAGGTGTGTGACAATGATAACTTTGTCAGTTTTGACATAGTATCCTTCTACACAATTATTCCAATTGATAAAGCTATCGATGTTGTGAGATTAGTCTCTAATGACGAGATTGCCAAGCTCGTGGAAATTTGTCATAGGTCAACGTTTTTTATTCTTAGGGGAGAAATATATGAACAAATGAAAGGGGTCTCTTTGGGGTCACCTTTGTCACCAGTGGTCGCAAACCTCTTTAAGGAATATATAGAGAAGAAAGAAATTAAATCTTCTCCTCTCAAACCAAAATGGTGATTGAGATATGTGGACGATGTATACAACAATTACCCACATGGTGAACAAAATCTAATGAACTTCACAGAACATATGAACATCAAGTACAATAGCATAAAATTCACGATAGGAAAGAAGGATAAACACTTCCTTCCTTTCCTCGATGTACTCACCACAAAGAAGTAGGATGGCTCCTTGGCCCGTCAGGTGTACAGGAAAAACACACACACAGATAGATACTTACATAGAGATTCCCATAAACATTCGATACATAAGATTGTGATAATCAAGACTTTGGCCATTCAAGAATTAAGAATATCAGACAAAGACCATCTAAAAGATGAATTAGAACATCTAAAATTTGTCCTTCTAAGAAACCTTTTGAAAAACATGTAGCGCTAAAACAAGAAATCAGAGGGAAGACAACTTTGTAACATTCTCCCTTAGAAAAAAGCGAGACTCGACCAAAGATCCCACTGATCTGAAACTGCAAAAGGTTGTGTACACAATCCCCTACTCGTGTGGAAAGAAATACATCAAGGAAACAGGATGTTCCATAAGGATAAGCTTGAAATAACATGCTGTCGATTTCCATCACGAACGAACTAATAAATATTCCATTGTCGAACACTGTTATAACACGAAACATAATATGTGCTTCGAGAATGTAGAAGTCCTTGCATCTATCCCTCATTACTACAAAAAGAGATAAGGGAAGCTCTTGAGATCAATAAGTTTGTGGATAACTTAAACGGGGGTGATGGCCTGAAACTAAAGGAGGCTTGGATACCAGTTGTACATGTCATTAGGAATAACCCTAACTCTCACACTATTGAAGAAAACCAAAATCCAATGCATTAATTTTAATTAGGGGCTTACTTTTCTTTTAATTAACATTAGCACTGTGCACGTGGGGGTAGAGCAAGTGGTAAAGTGAAATTGTTGAAATTGGTTGTAATTGGAAGGTCTCGTGTTCAAATCCCCCCCAAATTTACCCATGCGCCATGGTTCGGGCCCTGTGAATGCACCTAGGGATATAGTGGACCCCATGTCATGTTAGTACCAACCCGTCCCCAGTTGCTGATTCCCCTAGTTAACAAAAAAAATAAAATAATAGTAGCACTGTAAAATATATAAATATCACTCCATAAATGCTAATGTTTCGATTGTGAGCCTCTCTCTCCTGAAGATGGACTGACATTTAGGGTTTGAAATGTCGTCAAGACATCCTTCACCAACGTAGCCTCCTCTCAATAATTATCTAACTTACGTAAATATCAGAAATAAAAATTCTCCTCATTCTTAGAATGGTACCCTAAGTAAACTAGGACGTGTACTTATTACACCTAATAGTATAGGAATCGAATTGAAAATCTGCAAAACATGTCAAATTATTGAAAACAACATCCTAACAACATTGGCACTAACAGATCAAGTTGACACAATGCTATATAAAAAACACTCTTATTTTTATGGAAATAAAATTATGAACATTAACAACACCTAGTCATACAAATGTACAAATATTTTAAATGAATAAATGTTTACAACATCCTTTTTAAGGAAAAATGACATTAAAAAAATAAATTTCAGTCCATAAATCCTTTTAATTCTCTGTACAGATTCAAACAAAAGACACTCTTACTAAAAAGGGACTGAACTGATGAACATTAACCACACTTAATCATATACATACAAATAATTCAAATGACTTGATATTTAAAACATTCGCACAGATAACTTAATTTTTAAAACTTTCGCACCAGTGGAATATTTGAAAGGAAGTTACCGATTCTATTACTTGAAATCATCCGTCCATAAAGATACTGTTGATCGACATAAATGTTTGACCGATCTCATTAGAGATATCAATAATTTGTACATATCCATGTAATAAACATCAAACCAAATAAGCATTTCACGCTCCTTCCATGTTTTTCATTATATATCAAAATAAATGATGATGATGATGTGGTCAATGATGGGTCATCATGAAAAACTTTCTCGCTTTGTTATCATTGTCAATCAGTTCATTTAAAGAGCCACATCTCTTTAACAAAACTATTTAAGGGAACTAAATGGTATTTAAATATTTTTATATAATGAACATATATTTTACCTAATTATTTGGAAAATTTATACTTCTAATAACTAGGAAATCAATGTTTACTAAAACATAAAACACAAACCAAAACATTATTATTAGTAGCATAATAATTTAATTTGGGGTTGTTGAATGCTACAAGTTAAGTAAAAAAAAATGCCTTATCAATGCATCAACTATCAATCCAACCCAAATTACCCTAAATTAGATGTTACCTATGTATTTATATATCATCTATAAGTTATTCATTTATCAATCATCAATTATTTTTTATATTATTTTTTATCTCTGGCATTCTTCTAATTATATGCCATGAATGCTTGGTTATCCATTCATGAGCTATGAGTTATCCATTCATCAACTACCAATTATACATTCATCAATTGCTATTATTTTTATATTTTTTTACTATACTTGTTTATTTCAAATTTCGAACCACTGCCATAAAATTAATCTCGACAATACAATTGTTTCATCCCTATGCAAACCTGCAAAAACACATAAATGATATTCCACCACAAAATTTTAAAATATAAACGACTATCCCTATAGTTATTATATTGTCATCTGAACTGAAACCAACCATTGTATTTTTAAGTATCTAAAAAGAAAACAAAAACTTCATTAAAAATCCTGAAAAAAATAACTATTGGAATATGAAAATCCTTTGATGCTACTCATGCTCTCTTGAGCTATAAAATATTAAGGTAACTTAAATTCAAATGAAAAAATATATAATATGCATACCACATAATAGAAACTGTCCAGGAAACAAATACTTCATCCAAACAATAGTCGATTTCATCCACCTTGTTATCTAATAGTCCACAAGTAGGTTGAATCTCTCTGACTTCACCAAACCGTACGGTAAGAGTTTCTGTAGCATTAGTTTTAGTACCATTAACCTCAGCAGCTCAATCCATTTGGCTTACCATTAATTTATTCATATGAATGTCAATTCATTGGCCAGATTGGCTGATTACATTACCAAAAGAAAATTAAAACATCGTGTTTTATCCAAACACACACTACATATTATAACGTACGTACATTTTTTAAATCTTGAACGTCCTAGAGTGTTTTGATTGATTGAGCATTCTTGTAAATATCGGAGCATGTTTGTCAAAATATAGCATGTTTGATGGGCATAGGAGGTAAACATTGGAGCGTGCTACATATTTGCGATTCACAGCAATTGCATAATGAAACTATATTTTACTTCTTCTTTTGGTTGTTTTAGCATTATTTATCAAATTTCGCAAACATAACTTCTCTCATGGATAATAATAATGCTGCGAGGATGTAGATCTTTAAGAACACTATAACGTTGTAGTGGGATACGATACAGACCCATTACTCATTTGTTCCTAGTCCATTTCATATTGTATGTTCTTTTACTCCTTCCCTACCTTTTCATCTTCCCAATCGGTTTAGAACAAGTAACTATATGCCTCAAATAATTGAGGAGTTTGATGAATGCTTGAAATAAAAGCAAGGTTGTATCTATGCTACTATGAATCAAATTAAATTTTAGAAGATATTTGAGCATTGAGTTTTAGAAGAGATTTGAGAAGCAATAGCTTGTGGGTATTAAGAGGAGTCCTTCTTTTTACTTGAAATGCGTATCTCATTTATTCAATGCATATAGATTTCTAGAGGACTTATACAACTTAAGAAACATATCTCCATGATTGGATGTATGTAGAACACCATGAGACAAGACATCAAATTTATAAACCAAGATTGTAGTGTCTTAGATTATTATTATCAGAAAAATTCATGTAGTAACTAGGTTCAGGTTTACTAACATATCAAGGGAGGATCCCATCCTGAATTCCAAGCTAGTCAACAAAATTTAAACCCCAGGAGAGAAAATTGGCTTACCCAGAACAACTAACAGTTGAACTGTTCACACTTGTGTTTGTTGCTCCAAGTCTTGTCCTCTGATCAAACAATATCCTTTTTTACTTGCATTCAAAAAAACTATAAAACCTTCTCAAACAACTTATGACTATTAAATGAAATGACAAATATTACTATTGAACTCGTAGTCATATAAATAAATATATTTATTCCAGTTAAAACCAAATCATTGCTAAAATATTATAGACAAATAATTATATAATAAACATAAGTATTTGGGGAGGGAAATAAGCGCAATCTTATATTTAAATCAAGAGACAACTAGAAAATAACAATATCACCTAAATCTTTTGTAATATCCATTGATTTATTAAAATTATTTATAATATTATTATTCCATTATGTTTTTCGATGAGTTTGGTGGATTGAGGAATCGGTCCAAATGGTCCCTAGAGGATAGTTGTAACCGCTACATTTTTTCTTTAATGAATTCAGAATGAAAGGGACAAGCCACGTTAAAAGAGGGGACTATGCGTGCAAGAGGGGGAGACGTAGAGCAGTAAACCTCAGGGAAGTACACAAGGCATCATAATGCCTTAATGGTGTTGGATAGACCCTAAAGGTACCAGAACGCAATGGTTGATGGGGATTCAATGGAGAATGGACCGTAGCTGCGAAATAAGATCGGACAGGCCCTGGAGCAAATGCGGGTGCATTTGTTAGCGGGGATTCCTTGGGGAATGGACCATATCTGCAAAGTAAGACCTAGGAAACCAAACTATAAGAGATCATATGCGAGGAGGTAGGATGCTGCTGAGTATGCTAGAAAAGAATGAACTCTTGTTGTGTGAGCACTTTGTGTTAGGAAAGAGTTGAGAGAAATACTTGTTGTCTGAGCACTCTGTGTTAGGAAAGTGATTTGTTCCTGGAAGACTGAACTAATGTTAACTTCTTCCACTCTTCGCACACATCATTTAGCTTGGTTTGATTGACGACAGAGTAGATATGTGCCCAATCTACAGTTGGGTGGACCGTGGCTGTTCCATTTTCCTTTCGGCTCGCTTTCCAAATAGGTTTCATTGCTAGGTTTATGTTTCTACAAATATATTGATTTTAGAGTATATTTGCATATGTGTAAATGTGTGTTTCAATGCTTCTGAAATGATAAATACCAGTTTTAGTTTTATTGATGAAAATGTTGCTTATGAGATGGTGTATATTCATACTCCATTTTGAAATCACTATGACTTGCATTTGGTGATATTGGTTACTCAAATGGTGCAATATTATTCTATAAAGAGATACTAGGATGTTGTATGATTCCTTGTTAAATCAAGTCTAAGGGACCCCTCATAGGAAAGCCAATATGCTCTTTTGGGTTTAGCCCTTTTCTTGTTTAGTAAAGCCCTTGTATAATACCGTTAGAGAAATTTTGAGGTCTAAAATGGGCCTCCTAAGGAAAATAATAAAATAATAGTTAAAATAATAAAATACTATTTATTAATTTTGGAGGGAAAAAGAAAAAAAACTATTTTTTGTATTCATATTTTCGACATATCTCCCTGTATTTTTACTCAAATTTCGATCAGGAGAGCTCGTAAAATGTGGAATTTGATTCTGCATCCAACAAGTACCGACACTACATACTTTTGACGGACCTATCTACCCCAAAAACAAGAAATAACTGAAAAGATGTGATGAAGTATACAGTGTGGGATACTCATTGGATGCAGAATCAAATTTGGCATCTCATGAGCTCTCCCGATCGAAATTTGAGTAAAAACATAGGGAGATATGTCAAAAATATGAACAAAAAAAGTAGTTTTATTTATGGCAAATATGTCAATTCAACCATTATCATCGATTCATTTTATTGGAATTCTATTGGTTCTTGAATTCCAACTCACAAGAACTTATTGTTGGCGTGTTTTCTTATAAGGCCCATTTAAGACCCCAAATTTCCTTTAATGCTTAACTCTTAAGGGAGGGTAAAAAATGTGAAGGAGAGCTTCGCTGTTGAAGTTCTTAGGAACTATCCATTGTACACCACCATAAAATACTTAAGCCTGAGCTTGCTTAAGTAAATATTTTGGAATAAGCCATGAGTCCATTGAGGGTTGGAAACTCCTTAGTCTTTCCAAGAAATAAAAGGGAGGTTAGGTAAAACACTTTGGGCCAAAAGGCTTGTAGAATCCTAAAAATGTATAAATAATTCAAGCGCTTCCCCAACCCGCAATCAATACTTCACGTTGCGGGAGAGGAAAGAAGCATGAATTTATAAGGAACATGAAGTGTTCCTGCAACCTGCAATCTGCATTCCTAAAGCGAAAATAGGATAAAAATTCATAAGGAAGTGGGGTGGTTCCACAATCCCCAATCTGCATTATGGAAGCAGAAAGTGGAGTAAAAGCTATAAGGAATGCGAATGATTCCACAACCCACAATCGCATTGTGGAACTGGAAAACGAAGGTTAAAAAATAATGAAGATAAGGATTTTTTGCAATATGCAATCCGCATTGCAGTAACTGGAAAGTGGAAGTCAAAATATAAAGGAATTAAGTAATTACTCAATCCGTAGTCCGCATTGCGAAATGCAGAAACTGGAAAGCAAAAGCAAAATATAAAGAAAATATGGGGTTTCCGCAATCTAAAATCCACATTCGGGGATGCAATGAATTTAAAGAGATATTTTCTTTATAAATTGTTTATGTTAGGGGATAATTTATTGGATAATTTGTTGAAAAAGGAAACTAATCTTATTAGGAAGTTATGACTTGAAGTGTGAGTAATTAAAGTTTAAGCAAGGGAAAGATAAAGAAGTTGAGAACAATAATAATTATGAAATTCAAGAAATGTGAGTGAGGAATTAAAATAAGTTGTAATCATGCAGGTAAACTAAGAAAAAATATAAAAAGAAGAGAAAGAAAAGATAGAGGCTTTTTATTCTTTTCCTACAAATTTTTTTATTTTCTTAACATCTTTTGAAGCCAAAAATTAAAAAAAAGATAAAGAAGAGAAGTAGATAAGGGAGATTGCAGAGGCAAGTCAGCCCATTACCACAATACAAGTTCAACATAGTTTTTCTTAATGGGCACTTAGAGTATTCATTCCATTTTTGAGACTATAAATATCAACTCCTAAAAGGTGGAGGAAAACATTTGGAAAAACTAAGAGCTAATTAAAGTGATCCTATTGTCAAATCTTCTCAAGAGAAGACTACAAAATAAAAAAACCCTAACTCTTAAGCTTGGAATGGCTTGGGGTGGTATCTGAAAAACTTTAGGGGTTATGAATTGTTGAGGAAATCTATGGTCAAGAAGAACATGTTTGTTCCACAGAAAGTTGGATAAAAGTACAAATAAGTTTATTTAAGATATTTATTAATAAATAATGTTTCATTATTTTCCAATTCCTAAACATGTTTATTTAATAATTGTTAATTGAGCTAAAGATTAAAAATAATCATGATTATTATGTTGTGAATCATGATTATTATCAACATTTATCATTGATATAGAAAGGAAGCTTATTTTATGTTTTTAATACTAAATATTATTCTTTAATTAAAGGTAGGAGAGTTTGATTTATACAATAATGTCTAATAGCATTTTTATCCTTTGGTATGATATAAATAAAAATAACATTCACATAAATGTTGAGTAGTTTTTTTTATTTAGAGAATATGTATGATATTAAATATTTATATTTTATATTTTTCTTTAGAAATTATTTTCTTAATATATTTGTTTTTAAGTTTGAATACTATTATTAAATATCACTATAATACAGTGGGAAAAAAATTTATTTGTGCACCCTTGTCTATCTAGGAAATATAAATTTAAATGATGCATTCCTTATTACAGTGTTTACATAGTCATTTTATTTTAAATAATGAGCAATGATGTTAAATAATATCCAAAATAAATAATAAATAAATCAAGGAGAAATGCCATGTTTAGTGTAACAACTTCTAAATTTCGTGATTTTTTTTTATAGTGCATGTTGACTATAAATACATAATGCAAACTAGCATTTGACTTATACTTAGTATTTTGTCTATTAACATAATGACCTCCGTATGATGACTTGGTAAGAGGCTTATAGTTATAATGAATTATTATTTTCTTGTCGTTAGACTCAGGGAAGAATCGTCATTTTTATTTAATGTCATTTACAATTATTATATTTGTTTTTAAGTTCTAATGGTTGTTAGGTGTAATGATTCTTAGGAGGATGGGGTCATGCTATTACTTAGCTTAACAGCTAACGCATACAACCCTCTATTTTGTATGGGCATTATATCAGGAGGCCTTGCCTGAAAAAGAGGCACCTCAACAAGGTCTAAGCCAAAAGGACACACGGGGAGGACCCTCACTAAAATTTGCATGAAACACTAAACTTAAAACAATATATGCGTCAAACTAACAAGCTATACCAAACTTAATCGTAAGTATGAATGGTCAACAAGGTGAGAACCAAGGAGTTGGAACTTTAGAATTTTTGGGTTTTGTTTTGAAAATTTAAAATCAATCACCGTGGCATTAAATGGGGACATGTGATGTCCTTAATCCTTCCACCTAGAGCGATGTATCATCACTTCATAAACCATTAGGGTTTATCTTGTCTTGATTTTTGTTGGTGTATTGTATTGTTTGGGTTTTGAAACAAGGAAGAGTCGTGACTCTTTGGCCCTTTAGCTCTCTTTGTGGTTTCCAAGTTAATGGTATCATAGTGCAGGCTCTTGGGGAAGCTCTACACTAGTAGGTTGATGGCGAAGGTGCTGAGAATTTCATCCTTCAAGACCTCATCCCTAGCCTTTCATAGTTTTGTGTCACAAGTTCTTTCACATACTATTTTTTTGTCTCTTCGACCGACTGTGAGTTCCTTGCATGTTTGGATAGCCTTCCTTGAGTTACAAGGTAAGTTATTTAAATTATTTTCATAGATTTATAAAATAATCTATCATTTATATTCTAAATCATAAATTTAACCTCTGTTTCCGTATGGTTGCAGAATTTTACGACTCGTTTATTACACGGGTAGGGTTGGCCTTTGTGAATAAAATATCATTGCTCTAGTAAGGCCATGTACCCACACTTCTTGCTCATTGTAACACAAAGCTATCTGTCTTCATGGCTATTTGGCTCTACGATTTCAAGAAATGGTGTTATACCTTTGTTTTCTAGTGGTTGAACAACAAAATGTTAACCTTCAGTGGTTTCTACATACGACATTTTTCCAGTTTAACTTTATAATTAAAAATCTGAAAGGATTTTTTGTAATAGTTGTTAGTTTATGTAGGGTTAAAAATTTCTTCATAGAGTCTTCTATAGAGAAATCCAGTTCTACTAGGGTTTCATGAGCATACAACTTCGTTTTTTTTCCTGTAAACACAATGCTTCAACCTTTGGATATATATATATATATTGTTTTGGTTCTAAAATTACATCTATGCCATGACTATTTTTTAAAATAGAGATGGGGCCGTGAGGCTATTGTATTTTCCAACACTCAGTTTAATGCAGTAGTTGTTTAATGTATTGTTAGGGTCATGAGGCCATTGTTTTGTTTTGATTATTTTTATAAAATGATGAGATTGAGGTCGTGATGCCACAACCAAATCAATAATTGTTTAATTGCCTACCACTATGTTCAGATATAGAGTAGAAATTAGTTAAGAGGAAGCCATAAGAGTGTTGCAAATTATTCTTTAAGGTTTTACTGTTTATTTTTATTTAACGGATTCCAAATATATATTAATACAGAAATCAACTTGCAACAAGGGTTGCGACTTGTCGAGAATCTTGATTTAGTGTTTTCTTACAAAGTGAATAATTGTATTTTGGTTGGCCTGTATAGCTTCTATATTTGTACCTCTGTTGATGTTTGTAATATATATATATATATATATATNATAATCCTTTCCCTAAAAAAGGCTACAGGGTTTGACCCCATTATTGATTATGATTTTTAACTTATGGTGTTTATTAGTTTATATACAATTTTTTTCCTAAACCAGAATGGTTATAAAATATATTTTTATTTTTTTATATTTCTACATAAAGATAAGCTCAGAAGATAAAGTTTTAGGGAATGAATAATAAGTATATAATTACTATTATATGTATATCTATACTTTACGTAGTTAAACTTATTCTTCCAAAAAATTGTATGAATTCTTAAATCCATAGTTTTTCTTTTGTGTAAAAGTAGCTTCTGTCGACTGTAATGGAAATTATACGAAAATATTTTGATCTTTAACATCTCTTTTATTAGTAAGAAAACTAGTAGAGAAAAGAGAGAATAAAATTTATCTAAGTAAGCTAGATTATACTGAGTGAGAATTTAGATGAAAAGTAAATGCATTGTTTGTTAATCAATGGTTATCCTCTTTAGGAATGTAATCGATGAACTTAAAGAAAAAAAGAATAATAAATTCAGAGAACTAATTATAACTTCATAGGGTAATATGTGCTAAATTTATTTATAAAGCAGTTTAAAAAATAATACAGTTACCATTTAACCTTTGTAGAAAAATAAGGCATGCATCATAAAAAAAAATACATAACTCTTATCTTTTTAACTTGTCCTAACTAAAAAGAAATCACTAGTTCATAGAATCCGTCAACATTCATATGCTTTCAAATACACGTTTATAATGAAAACATTGATAAAACAAAAAAACATAGAACCTGGATAAATTTGTAGAAGGGGGGAGGGGGGACAAACACCCAAAGGAGACCGCTCCTCCCAATCGTCTCCTGAAAGTATTCAAGATAAATTGCTTTAGGACCCCCAATAATGTTCACTAAAACACTAGGACGAATATTCTGGGTACAACCCACATAGTAAAACTTTGCAACTTAGCACTCTATAACAAGACTTATATCTGAGCAATTTCACTTTAACTATCCCCTCACTTTTAGTTTGCATCATTCACAAGTCATTCAGTTGGAATATAATGTAATGAGCCTCCTTCTTAATTTGATGGTGTTTATAAGATTGCTAAGGTCTTTGGGTCTGTTTTGAAATTAAATAAGCCAGCTTCTCAGTTCCTCCTCTAATGAAACATGACCATAATTTTAGGGATTTTGCTTCTTGCAACAACTAGAAAGTGAAATGACTGTTCTGCCACTTGTCATTTATCCTTCCACGGCTTCTCATTCCTCCTCGTGGGTCGATGAACACTCTTTCAACTGTCTCCTTTGGATAGGTGTTTATCCATTTAATTGTTTAAAATAAATAAATATTCAATTACAGTCATCATTGAAAAGATTGGTCATAAAAAATTATAACAAATTTTAGTATAATGTTCTTTCAAAATAAATAAAAATATTTATTTTTGAGTTCTAGGTAGGTTGCAAACACCCCCTTCCCCCTGAAGTTCAACATCGTCCTCGATGTTGCTTAATTTTATTTCAAGTCTTCGTGGAATAGAGTTGGGTATGCCACCTGCATATGACTCTCCAATTCGTAGTGTGCTTCATCTGGATTGAGGTATTTCCATTGCACCTTTACCTATCCAATGGTAGGATTCTAGAGAAAATTTCTCCTCTTGTCAATAATACATTACGGTTCCACCTGAAAATATCCTCATGTTCTACCTAAATAAAATTACAATCAATCACATGTGTAGCATCGTGAACATAATTCTTCAATATCGAAATATTAAATACATTATGTATTCTAATATTACGTGACAAAGCTAACTGATATGCCATTGGTCCAAGTCTTGCCAATATTTCGAATTGTCCACAATACATGGGTGATAATTTAGCACAACTCCCCAACTTAAAGGACATCTTCATGGGTTTTACCTTGAAAAATACATGATCACCTACTTGGAATCCTTTCCGAGTTCTTTTAGGGTCTGCATGACTCTTTTGTCTGTCTTATTCGGTTTTCATATTTCTTTGTACCTGTTTCACTTTCAGCTCCATTTCTTTTAACAAGTCAAGTCCTAAAATCAACTTGTCAATTGGATTACTCTATGAAATGGGAGTATTACATTTACTACCATGCATTATTTCAAAACAACTAGGGTTAGTTGAATCTTGATAATTATTATTATACGCAAATTCAACTAAGTGCAAATAATCTTCCCATTTCTTGGGATAGTCTCTGACATACATTCGTAAGATGTCTTCTAGAACTTGATTGACTCCTTTTGTTTTCCCATGCATTTGCAGATGATATGCAGTACTAAAATTAAATTTAGTATCTAGTCCTTTAAACAATGAATTCCAAAAATTATGAGTAAACTTAGGATCTTTGTCATAAATTATTACCTTCGAAATTCTATGCAACCAAAAAACTTCTTTCATAAATATATCTACAATGTTAGCAGCTTTATGACTTGTTTTAATTGGTATAAATGTGCTTCCATCCTTAATTTGTCTACCAGCAACATTATAGAATTATTTTGTTTCTTACTTTTAGGCAATCCATCTATAAAATCAAGATTGATAACTTCCCATTTCCAATTTGGAATTAGCAGTGGTTTCCAAAGACATGATGGGTCTTTATTTTTATCTTTAAGTTGCTAGCATTCTATACACCTAGCTATATATTCAATAACCTCGTTCTTCATATTAGGAAAAAAATACTGTTTTCTTAGTATTGTTAT
Source organism: Pseudotsuga menziesii (assembly GCA_001517045.1). Taxonomy (NCBI): domain Eukaryota; kingdom Viridiplantae; phylum Streptophyta; class Pinopsida; order Pinales; family Pinaceae; genus Pseudotsuga; species Pseudotsuga menziesii. Next base: position 329,307 of record LPNX011101536.1, read on the forward strand.
CATCTTTTGATAACCCAAGTGTCAGGAATAAGGACTTTTATGTACTTCATTTAATACCAGCAATTTAATTTATGGTATGGTAGGTACATAAAGTCTGTTTTTGTACAACATTAATCATTTTTTATTTAGACTGTAATCTATTTTTACATTCTCAGATTCGTTACTAGTTACTTTTTCTTTCAAGTTTTGGTACTCGTTGTCCATTTTTATCCTTTCTTTCGATTTATATTCTACTTTCAATTTGTTACTGATAATGGAAGCTATAAAGTTCATTCTTTCATTTATTCCTAAGGCATCAACTACATTATTTTCATTTTCTTTGATGTGTTTAATCCCAAAATCATATTTCTTAAGGAAGGATAACCATCTATCTTTCCTTGCGTTCATATTTTGTTGATCAAACATATATTTTAATATTATGCTATCATACATTAATAGAAATCATTTACCTATTAGATGATGTAGACACATTTTGAGAGCCTGGATTATGGTAGCCAACTCTAAGTCATACATTGCATATTTATTTTCATGTGTTCTTAGCTTCCGTGATTCATAGACTATTACATGACATTTTTGTGTTAGTACTCAACCCAAGCCTCAGTTTCCTGCATTCATGCACACTAGGAAATCCTTGTTTCGATATGATATTTTTAATATAGGTGCATTAGTTAATAATTCTTTTAATTTATTAAAATTTTCTTCACACTTTTCATCATATATGAACTTTTTTCACCTTTTATGCAATGTTGTTATGGGATTCATGATCTTCGAGAATCCTTCTATGAATTTTTGGTAAGAACCAGTAACTTCCATGAAATATCGTACATTTGTTACATCATTGGGAACGGACCATTCTATTATTTCCTTTTTCTCATCTAGGTCCACTGATATCCCTTCCTTCGATATCACGTGACCTAGATGCTATATTCTATCTTTGAATAATTCACAGTAACTAAAATTACCATATAGTTTATGTTCTCTCAGAACCTGTAATATTATCCGCAACTATTCATCATGTTCTTCGTTCGTTTTCAAATAAATTAATATGTCATCTATGAAGACAAATACTAATTTATCTAAGTATATACTTAATACATTGTTCATTAAACACATAAAAGTGGTTGGAGCATTTGTTAACCCAAAGGGAATGACTATAAACTCATAGTGCAAGTATCGGGTTCTGAAAGCACTTTTAAAAATATCTTTGTCTTTAATTCTGACTTGATGATATCTAGATCTCAAGTCCATTTTCGAAAATATTATTGCTTTGTATATATGATCAAAGATATCGTCGATGCAGGGAAAAGGATATATGTTTTTAATTTTCATTTTTTTTATATGATGGTAGTCTATACAAAAACGTGATTTGTATCGTCTTTATTTTTAACCAATAAGACAGGTGCTCCCCAAGGTGATACACTTGGTATTATATAATTTTTATCTATAATTTATTGTAGTTCTAGTTTTAATTCATTTATTCCAATATTTTCATTCGATAAGGAGCCTTTGAATTAGGTACGACTCCTCATACTAACTCAATAGTAAAATCGAGATCTCCCTTTGGAGGTAATCCTAGAATTTCTTCTGAGACTACATTTCAGAAATATTGTAGTATTGGAATATCATCAAATTTCAGCTTAACTTATTTATCCATGTGTTCATTATTTATTATGTGTATAACAAAAACTTTGCATCATTTCTTTATAGCCTTTTCCATTTGTAAAACTGAGATTTGTCTAAGAAAATATTTATTTGGTATCCCTTTCACTATAATTCTTTCTCCTTTATCATTTATAGAGTTAAATGTTTTCTCAAAACAATTTAACAGTACTAGAGGTCTTTCCATCCAATCCATACCTATTAAAACATCATATGATCCTAATGGCAATACATTCAACTTTACTTTATTTTTGAACTAACTCATAAACATTCCATAGTTTTCATCACAATTAACTACTTTTATTTAGGTTACTGTATCTAACTGAACCAACCAAGACTTTTCACACTTTTCTATAGATAAATTGCACTTTTTTGTTTTGCTATGTGACACATAGACTAAACTAGAACCTCGGTAAATTAAAATAGAAACATACTAGTTTTGTATCATACCGTGTATTTCCACCATGGAGGCTTGGGATCATCTTATCAATTCTCCAAATATGGATTGATTCTAGCCATTTCATTCTCTATGTCACCAATCGTTTCTTTCTTAGGGGTTCTATGTACATTTCTGAAGTACCCCTTTATGTTCGAACAATACTTTGCATAATGAGGTCTCTGACATTCCCAACACTTTATAGGTTCCTTATTATCATTCTTTTTAACATACTATGATTAGGTGTGTCTTTGCCTTTTTGTGTTGTAATCTTTTGTTGTGTTTTACATCTAAAATATGTTCCTTGATAATTATTCTTAGAGAAATTCCGAGAATTATTTCCGAAGATTTTATTAGGCTTAAAACATTTTCTTTTATGATCAAAGTTAATTGCTCTCTTATTATTTTAGATAGGTATGTTTTCTCTCTGTTTACTTTGTTTGTAAAAAAAGATAGCTTTTCTCATTGCCTCTTCAAGGGTCTTTGGATTATAAAATTCAATTCTTTTCTTGAAGTTGGTAGTAAAAATACTTAGAAACCTCTATATTTTAAGTTTTCCATCAATTTTATATGGTACATATATTAATAAACTTATAAATTGACTACTTCACTCTTTCATGGACATTAATCCTAATTTACGTTCATAAAACTCTTTAGCTCTTTCTTCATAATACTGTTCATATAAGAATTTCCCTTAAAAGTATTTTTTTAAAGACTCTCTAAGTTAAATATTTTTCTTTAAGGGTTTTGACTCTTTTTATGTCCTTCCACTAGATGACAACCTTTCTGATTAGGTTGTAGAAAGCCATCTGAGATTTCAATATATTAGAGTAGTTACAAATCTATAAGTAATTTTTCATATCCAATAACCAAGCCTCAGCTTCTTCTTGCGTTTCCACTTCCACGTTAAACATGGGAGTTTTTATCTTTTTAAATTATCTTGAGATCTCTTCATAAGGTTTATACTTCCTCTTTCTCGGACTACATTTTCTTTCACTACTTTTAGTAGTGTATTTATACATCCCTTTGTGCTACCTTACTTTAAGTCCTAAAGAAGATTTACTTTCACTATCAGAAAATTTTAATTTCTTACTCTTGTGTTTGTATGATATTGTTCCGGAATCAATTGCATACTCCTTTCTTTAATCTTTGACTCCGTTGTGTAATTTTTCTAGTAAGACCTGATTTAGTTCATTGTGTGCTCTTAAAATTCTTTTGTTATATTATTTTATAGTTTTTAATTCAACCTTTAAATATTTCACTGTTTGAAGTAGTTCTGAGGGTTGATTATTTAATTCCAGATAAATGTTATCTGGATTATTTTGATGGGATACATCTTCAATAGATTCTTCAACTCCTTCCATTTCCTGTAAAATACAATTTTATATTTCTGTACAGAAACAATTTTAAAACATGTTTAGTATATTTTGTTTCATGTTTGTATGGGAGTGACTGAATCAGGCCTAGTGTTTGGAAACCTCGCTCTCATACCACATGTAACAACTCCTAAATTTTGTGAAATATATATATTTTTTAAATACATAAGTGCATGTTAACTGTAAATACATAGTGCATACTAGCCTTTGACTTGTACATAGTATTTTTTTTATTAGCATAATGACCTCCGTATGATGACTTTGTAAGCGACTTATAGTTATAATGAATTATTATTTTCTAGTCGTCAAAGTCATGGAAGAATCGTCATGGTTATTAAATCTCATTTACAGTTATTATATTTGTTGTTAAGTTCTAATGGTTGTTAGGTGTAATGATTCTTAGAAGGATGGGGTCATGGTATTCCTTAGCTTAATAGATAATGCATAAAACACTCTATTTTGTGTACGTATTTTATGAGGGAGTCTCTCCTTAAAAAGGGCCACCTCAACAAGGTCTAAGCCAAAAGGATGCAAGGTGAGGACCCTAACTAAATTTTTCATGAACCACTAAAAATAAAAGAATATAAAAGATGAAGTACCAAGCAATACCAGACTTAATGGAAAGTATGAATGGTTGACAAGGTGAGAAGCAAGGAGTTGGAATTTTTGAATTTTTGGGTTTTGTTTTGAAATTTAAAATTAATCACTGTGTCATTAAATGAGGCCACGCGATGGCCTTATGCCTTCCTGCTGGAGCATAGTATCGTGACTTTGTAAACCCTTAGGGTTTATCTTGTCTGAATTTTCTCTAGTGTATTGTATTATTTGGCTTTTGAAACAAGGAGGACTCATGAAATTTTGTCCCTTCAGCTATATATGTGGTTTCCATGTTACTAGTGTCATAGTGCAGGTTCTTACAGAAGCTCTGCATTGGTAGTTTGGTGGTCAAGGTGTCGGGGATTTCATCATCCAGGCCCTCGATCCTATCCTTTGTTGGTTTTGCATCACAAGTTCTTTCACATAGTATTTTTTTTCTCTTCCACCGACTGTGAGTTCCTTGCTTGTCTGTGCAGGCTTCGCTGAGTTACAAGGCAAGTTCTTTAACGTTTTTTGATATATTTATAAAATATTATATCATTTAAATTCTAAATCAGAAATTTAACCTCGGTTTGCTTGTGGTTGTACGATTTTAGAATTGGTTTGTTCCATGGGTAAGGCCTATCCTCTGTGATTAAAAGATGGCTTCTTCGGTAAGGCCATGTACCTGCACTTCTTGCTCATTGTAACCCAAATATTTGTGTCTTTGTTGATCTATGGCTCTGTGATTTCATGGAATGGTGTCTTACCTGCTTTTTCTTGTGTTTTAACAACAAAATGTTAACCTTCAATGGTTTCGACCTATGACATTTTTCTGGTTTAACTTTATAATTAAAAATACCTTGGACCGTGTCATATGAAGAGGATTGTTTGTAATAGTCATTAGTTTAAGTAGGGTTAAAAATATTTTCACAGAGTCTTGTATGGAGAAATCCAATTCTACTGGGGTTTCATCAAGCTACGAATTCTTTGTATTTCCCTGTAAACACAATGGTTCAACCTTTGGACTCTCTCTCTCTCTCTCTCTCTCTCTCTCTCTCTCTCTCTCTCTCT
>LPNX011101582.1:7537-53607 GCA_001517045.1 Pseudotsuga menziesii
TTGGTTTTTATAGTACATTTTGGTCCTTTTGAGGCCCATTTTTTTATCTCAAATTCTCTCTAATGACTATGGTCATCATCAATTTTGTTGCATCCACTATGAAGTTCTTCACTTGAGAGAAAAGTAACATAATCATGAACACTATTGGTACCATTAAATTCTCCACTACAAGGGAAGCATTCATGATCATCAACATAATAATCATTAGTGCCTTTAAAATCCTCGCTTGGAGGAAAACCATCATCATCATTGTTGGTTCCTTCATCATCACCAAAATCATCATCAATGTCATTTAAATGTTCACTTAGATCAAAATCACCATCATCATTATTGGTGCCTTCATCGTTACCAAAACCATCATCGGTGCCTTTAAAATCCTCAAATGGAGGAAAACCTTCATCTTGTTCATTGATGCCTTTGAAATCCCCACTTAGAGAAAATGGTCACCATCTTGATTAGTGTCTTTAGAATCCCCATTTGGAGTAGAGTCTTCATCATTGTCATCAGTGCCTTTAAAGTCCTCAAATGGAGGGATATGGTCATCATCTTGATCATTGTCTTTAGAATGCCCATTTGAACAGAGTCTTCATCATTGTCACCAACGCCTTTAAAATCCTCAGATGGAGGAAAATCTTCATCTTATTCCTCGGTGCCTTTGAAATACTCACTTGGAGGAAAACGGTCATCGTGTTGATTAGTGTCTTTAGAATCCCCATTTGGAGGAGAGTCTTCATCATTGTCGTCGGTGCCTTTAAAATAATCAGATAGAGGAAAATCTTCATCTTCTTCCTCGGTGCCTTTGAAATCATCGCTTGGAGTAAAATGGTCATCATCTTGATTAATGCCTTTAGAATTCCCATTCGAAGGAGTCTTCATCATTATCATCGATGCCTTTAAAATACTCAATTGGAGGAAAATGTTCATCTTCCTCCTTGGTGCCTTTGAAATCTTCGCTTGGAGGAAAATCTCCACCATCTTCATCTACACTTTTCATTTCCCCACTTAAATTACAATCAAAATCATCACTTTGAAGAATATTATTGATATTATCATTGAAGTGCTGTGAAGAATGATCACTATCACATTCTTCCCATTCATTACTGGTGCCATGAAAATCTTTAGAGTTAGGAAGTTCTTCATGAGATGAACCCATCACTTCACACAAAAAAAATATATAGAATTATATCCCCAACGATATAACAGCCAGGAGAATAAAATTCTCTCATTGCTCACCAAAAGAAAATGAATAGTGCAACTGTCCACCACCAACTATCTTATAGTAAGGAGAATGAAAATTTCCCTCCAAAACTTTCCACCTAAAATTTCCCACCAAAATTAAAGAGATTGGGTCAAACTTAGATCAATCAATGAAAAGAAAAAATATAAAAATTATTTTAGAATTCTCCCTATTTTTATTTAAAAAAAAATATTATTTAATGATATATTGATAATAATTGTTAAATATTTATTAATATAACATAATAAAAGTAATAGAAGTTTTTTTTTTTTAATCAAGCTATGGTTGGATGGATGCAGCGAGGTGCTCTACCCAACATTATTTGCGATGGATATAAAGCACCCTGCCACACCCATGGAGCCATGGGTGCCGTGGTGCCCCATCAGCATTATTAAATTCTTGGTTGAAGAGAATAATTCAATAAGTAATAGGTCAACCGTCTACGTTGCACTATGCCAGCTTTTAATCCTATCTATCAATTTCGTGGTCGCTTAGTTTAAAATGATTTCGACGCAAAGTATGCAACTATCCTCTCTTTCCTGCACAATCATACAAATCGAAATACATCAATTTTAGAGGAGCCGGTCTATTACTATATCTTTTAAGAGATTGAAGTGTTGTATGCGGCATACTACCAGTATAGATCCATCTTAAAAGGGGATCTACCAGGCTGGGAGAGGGATTAAACTTTTCAAGGTGCAAACCACTTTTTAGAGTCATTAATGGAGAGTTTCGAACCTGTGTAGAGTTTTTTATCTTGACGCGTTGCAGACTTCAGAGTTGTGTCCGTCTTCAAGAGAAGGATGTCTCTCTTTGAGTGAAAGCCTAAATAAAACCCTTTATAGAGTGTAAACTTTGAGGAAGCATTTTAATTTATCTAATTTGTCTAATTTTATATATATATACCATTGTAAATGTTTTAAATCTTATTTGAGCCTACATGTTATTTTTTATAATATTTTATTGTTTTTTATATTACTTTATTGTTTTTTTAAAAAGACGTCTTTCAGTTTTAGCATGAGCACTGAAAGAGTTACACATCTCCCTTTATTGGACTGTAAAATGAACCTCTTGGACTCAACAATGCATTTGGCACAAAGCAACAATGCATTTGACTCAACTTTTTCTCTGACAACCCGACAACTTTGCTTGATAGCTTGAGGTCATAACAACAAAAGACATCTATAGGTACTTCATATGTATGCATTCTTAACACCACTCCCTTTTGCCGATGGAAGTCCTGGCATCACTCATTGTTCACTTCCATTTGACCAAAAACCTGTGAACGAGTATGAGAGTCTCAACAATTCCGTTTTTTTTTGTTGTAATCCCTGAGATTGCATTTGCTAGCAATCGTGATTACAAGCTTCTCAAGGGTGTAATATATAAGCTTTTTACATATATATAAAGTTAAATTTTTTTAATATTTTTGTTTTAAATTATATAATTTTTATTATAAAGATTTAATTTATTTTTATTTTTTAATTTTGATATAGTTTTTAGTTTTATTATTAACTTTTTTTATAATATTAAGATTTTAATCTATTATTATTATTTTTTATAGATTTTTTTATTATGTCTTATTTTTAAAATTTATTTAATGTAGAGTGTTTTAATTTTTTATAAAGATTTTAAATTTATAAACACTTTTGGTTGCTTTGAAAAAAATTATAAAGTTTTTAATATATTTTAAAACAAAATGAAACATATATTTTTAATAAATTTATCATTTGAGTCTTTTAAACAATTGTTTATTAAAGTTTTTATAAAATTTTAATTTTTTTAAATTTAAAATTTAAAATTTTATTATATAAATGAATTGAATGTTGTTTTAATTTTATTTATAAAAAAATACTTATATTTCTATTTTGTCATTTCACTTCAATCTAGCAATCTCAAATCCATTAATGAGCACTCTGGTTTACTCTACAACCTAATCAAATGTTAATTTTATTTTCCTCGAAATATCTATTCAACTATTTTTTCCTTCACGATTTTCTCCACAAATCATTATAAAAATATTAATAAACACGAGTACCTCCAGCGCTGTCAATAAAGAAGGGAATGAAACGTATACAAAAAACTCAAACTTAATACATAGGTAATTCCAAGTTACCCTTCAATGCGCAAATAACGCATTTCACTCCTTCTCCATGTTTTCAAATAAATTTTGTTGCCAAATCTGAAGTAAAACAGAACAAATCGTACCCACTTACAGATTTCCGGATCTGGATCAGTTGCACGCCATAATTTCGCAGAGGACTTTCAGTTGCATTAAATTTCAAAGCAGATCATTGATTCCAAAACATTAAAACCATTGGAAGATATAATTTTGACATATTTAGTTTCCATTTGCAGAGATGATGTTTACATAGTAATTTACGAGAAGATTTCTTTCTTTTTCATTTCTCCTCAAAAATGAAATCCCCACCTTAAAACCAAAACCTCCCTTCCCCAAAACAAGGAAAACTACCCTAACTGTTTTTTTGTTTTAGTTCAATTCTTTATTTAAAATCTAACCACCTCCTAACTAAATGTTCCAAAAATTTTCCTCAGCTTTAGCATGTGACCAATCCATCACATTGCTGAGCCTTTTGTTTAAATTCCTCCCTAATGCACCTCCATCAGGCTCCCCAAGAGAGAAAATTTTATGAGCTCCTGCTCATAAGATCTTCTATAGAATGACCGACTTGCTGTAGCGCTGCTTCATCGATCCAAGTAGAATCCTCTGTCAATCGGTCTTTCCACTTTACTAGATATTCTAAATATTCTTTCTTCCTGGTCTTCTTGGTAACACGTGTATCCAGAATATGTTCAGCTTCTTAACTAGTTGCGAGGGGCATTTGTTTCAGCCACTTCCGTTCTTTGCCTTCATTGTGGTCAAGATTTCCATAATTTTGAATTGAATCATCAGTTGTGTAGGAATACAAATCCGCTATATTAAAAATGGGTGAAATGCCAATGCCTGGAGGTAACTCCAACTCATAAGTATTCGCTGAAAACTTGCGAAGAACCTTACAAGATCCTATCTTCTTCATTTTCAACTTGTCGTACTCTCCCTTTAAAAACCTTTCCTTTCGTAGATGGACTAGGACCATGTCTCCCACTTCAAAGTTTACCTCTTTCCTATGCAAATATGCTCGCTGATTATACCTGTAACCTGTGTCTTGTAATCTTTTCTTGACTTGCTCATGCAATTCACTGATGACTATTGCAAAATTCTCTCCATCAGCACTTCTATGTTCCAGATTTCCCAAGTCTCTTAGTTCACAAATTCCTCTTGGATGCATGCCATACACGATCTGAAATGGACTCTTTCCCATGCTTCTATTTCGTGAGTCATTATGGGCAAACTCAGCTTGGGCTAATGCATGATCCCATTGCTTGGGTCGGTCACCTACCAAACTCCTCAACAAGTTACCCAAATCATGTTTACAACCTCTGTATGTCCATCAGATTATGGATGATAGGATGAGCTAAAATTCAGCTTAGTACCAAGCTTCTTCCACAAAGTTCTTTAGAAATACCCTGTGAATCTTGTATCGCTGTCAAAAATTATACTCTTTGGAAATCCATGCAACCGAACAATCTCATTAAAAAACAAATTAGCCACATGGGTAGCATCACTAGTTTTGCAACATGGGTTTACCTCGTTGAGTTCTCGGTAAACCCAAAACAAAATCCATGCTTACCGAATCCCAAGGTCTGTTAGGAATAGGTAAAGGCATGTACAATCCAACATTTTGACTCCTTCCTTTCGGATGTTGACATATCCTGCACTTGTTCATGTACCTTTGTACACTTGCCTTCATCTTAGGCCAAAAATAAAAGTGACTTAGTTGCCCAAGTGTTTTATCAATACCAAGTGTCTAGCCAACCCCCCATTATGTTTTTCTTGAACCAAGATTTCTCTCATTGAGCAATTGGGATTAGATAACTGATTGTTCTTGAACAATAGCCCATCCTGCAATATGAACTATTTCCATGGACTTATGTCCCTATTGACTGAATTTTTACTTGCTTCAAAAGATTCTTTAAAATCTGCATCAACTTCATATAAGTGTTTCAAATAATCAAATCCCAAAATATGTATTTGACTCTCCTGCATGACTAAAAATCTCCTACTTAAAGCATTGACAACCTTATTTTCCTTCCCACTGATGTGCTTCAAAACAAAAGTAAAACTTTGAAGGGATTCCACCCACTTTGCATGTTTATGGTTTAACTTATGCTGCTGCATAATATATTGTAAGGTAGAATTATCAGAAAACAAAACAAACTCTATAGGCATTAAGTAATGCCTCCAATGCTTCAAAGCTTGAATCACCGCATAAAATTCTTTGTCATAAGAAGAGTATTTCTATTTTGACTCATTTAACTTCTCACTGAAATATGCAACGGGCTTATCTTCTTGACTCAGTACAGCTCCAATGGTTGTCCCACTGGCATCACATCTTACCTGAAAGGGCTAATTGAAGTCTGGTAAGTTAAACAACGAATTCTCAGTGATATTCTTCTTCAACATTTGAAAGTTTCTTTTTGTTGCTGCTGTCCAATAAAATGGCTTCCTATCCTTCTTGATAGTGTCAATGATTGGTGCACAAATACCACTGAAATTTATGATAAATTTACTGTAAAAGTTGTCTAAACCATGAAAACTTCTCACTTCAAAAATATTTTTAGGTGAGGACCAATTTACAATTGCCTCTATCTTTTTCGGATCCATTTTCAATCCATCCCTAGAAATAACAAAGCCTAGATATACAAGCTCATTATTCATAAAAAAACACTTATTCATGTCAATTAATAACTTTTCTTGTTGCAATCTTTCTAAAACATACTTCCAATGTCTCAAGTGCTCTAAGTCTAGTTTGGCTGAAAATTAAAATATCATCCAAATAAACAATGAAGAACTTACCAATGAAATCCTTTAAGACTTCGTTCATCAATCACATGAAAGTACTGGGTACATTTGAGAGACCAAATGGCATGACCAGGCACTCGTACAATCCATCATTGGTCTTGAAAGCTGTTTTCCACTCATCCCCTTCTTTGATCTGGATTTGGTGATAACCACTTTTCAAATCAAGTTTTGAAAAGTAAGCTGCTCCACTCAAGCATTCCATCATGTCATCCATCCGTGGAAATGGAAACATGTAGCAAATAGTAATCTTGTCGATTGCTCTAGAGTCTGTACACATTCTCCATTCTCCACCCTTCTTTGGAGTTAGTATTGTAGGCACACCACACAGACTCAAACTTTCTCTTACCAACCCTTTATCCAACAGTTCTTGGACTTGATTCCTTACTTCTCCATTCTCTTTTGGTGTCATTTAGTATGCAGCCTTGTTTGGAAGACTTGCTCCCGGTATCAAGTCTATGTGATGACTGATGCTTCTTTTGGGCGACAACTCATTTGGCAAGTCATCAACTACAATATCATGATACTCATGCAATAAATCCTGAACTTCAAGAGGTAAATCTACAATTTCAATATGCGAAAGTACTACCTTTGGTTTGGAAACTACTGCATAACTTACCTCTTCTTCTTCCATCCATTGTATAAATTCCTTTCCACCTAGCAACAATACTTTTGGGCTGCTTGTTTCAGCTATGTTGTCCTCTTTCAACAGTACAAGAGTGTGCTTGATGCCATCCTTTTCGAATTTATAATATTTGCTTTCTCCATCATGTATCACTTTCTTGTTAAACTGCCATGGGCGACCCAAAAGAATGTGACAAGCATCCATTTGCATTATGTCACAAAGTACCTTGTCATTATACTTACCAATCTGAAAATCCACTTCACTTTGCTCTTGTACCAACAATTGGTGTCCTTTTTGCAACCATGACACTTTATAAGGTGTAGGATGCTTAACTTTTTCAAACCCAATTTATCTACCATTTCTTGGGAAACTAAATCATATGTACTTCCACTATCAATCACCAATTTGCAGCACTTACCTTTTTCCTTAATAAATATTTTCTTTGAACTGGTTCAACAGTCTCCTTTGCTGGTTTCCACATGACTTTGTGCATCATCAACACCTCTCCGGTCTCTGGCACATTATTCGCTTCTGGTGCTAGGTCCTCTACTGTTTCAGTTTAAGCTATGTATGCTCCTCCCTGACCCATATTTTCATTCTCAGGACATTCAAAATATCGGTGACCCAAAGTGTTACATCTGTAACATCTATAGGCAGTTTCCCTGCCTCTTCCTCTACCTATACCTCTCTGGTAAGTTCTTCCTCCTCTGCTGCCACATTCTTTCTCTGACTATCCTTGCTGATTTGAACTGCCTTCATCATTGTGTTGTGCTGGAAACTTCCCTTTTCCAGTTGACTGTTCTTTTCCTCTAGCAAACCCATGGCCTCTTCTAGAGTTTTGCTTCCTTGTTATTTTTCTTCCGCTTTCAAGGCACAATGGTATGCCTCCTTTATTGTTCTTGGGGAAAGTATACTGATTTCATCTTGGATATCTATATAAATTGAGCACATAGATCTGTGGACAAACACACAACTCACAAAATAGATCACAAAATTAACTCAGCAATTGAAGAATGAAACAGTGCAAAAATGGCTTGCAACTGTGAATGCTTTCGTTAATAAAAAAAATAATTAGATAATAATTACAATGAAGTACAATGGCTAAATAGCCACAAGAAATTTGAATCCACACGAGGAAATTCGAATTGATTACACTCTACTTGACTGTAGGTAACTAAGGCCTTGTCTAAATCATTATCAGAGGACTCAATGGTTAACTGACCTTGTCTAAATCATCACCGAAGTTCATCGGAGTTCTAAAACACAACTCAAGTGTCTAATTTAGTGTTGACTAAGGCTAACTGACTGAGGTAGGTGAGAAATGCACCTCTCCTGCATGTAGCCATGCAAACCTAGCGCTAACTGAATGTAGAGGACTAGAACTGAATGTAACTGACTCCTAACTTAGCTTGACTAGTCACCGACTCAACTCAACTGACCTTGGTTGGTATTGGCACTCCCAGTGGCTCCTAAATTGTAGGGATTGGTCTAGGAGGCTCCTAAATTGATGCACGCAAGTGCAATCAGTGGCAATAGGCCTCAATCAATGTTCCCCACACTTTAGTAACTGAAACATGTGCCCTAATTAGGCAAAGTGGACCCAATGGTGCTAGTGACTAAAAATAGACTGGAAGGACTCCCAATTTAGAAATTATTGCTGATTTAGACATATGACCAAATTGGACAAGGGAGGATTAACAATCCTAATACCCCCTCTGAATGCTAACTTGGACAATCTGTGGGCCCTGGTAACTAATACCATAGGTCACCCATTACATCAAGTAAAATAAAGTAATTGCTTAATACAAGGCGTTGGGGAAAAAAGCACATGGGATAAAAGCCCCCCGTCTATCTAAGCAGGTAGAATCAGGATTCAAGTTTGAAAAACTTGAAAATATGTTGTTGCAATCTTCATCTCTGTTAGGTAGCGAAGCAGCATGCATGGTGTGTTGTGCACAGGTATTTTGGGGCATGGCTTGTAGACTTCTACTTCTTCTCCAAAACTGATGATGGAAGGAAGGAGGAATGTAACCTTTGTCTCTTGCTGGATGAAGAGGTGTATGCTCACATCTATTCTTCTGAATGTAGTGAGACTAAGCCCTTTCCATGTAGCATCTTACAGGGAGTCTATTTCATCTCTCTGAAGGAGGTAAGATTGCATGGCATAGCGCAAGGATCTTTCCTTTCTGAGTGTCAAATGGGTTTCCAGTCATCTTCCTAGCTTCCAGTTTGGAAGTAGGGACTGAAACTAGATCTGAATCACCCTGAATCTCAATCTCATAAATTGAAAAAGATGGATCTGCAATACTAGTAGAAGCTGTAAAAGAAGCAGATAAAATGATTTTACCTTCCTTTGCAAGTGGCTACTAAGAGTGCATTGGTTATGAAGGAGGCATGAAATGTGAGAACTCATATGCTTTTGAGGCATGATTTGCAACACCTTTCACTATGATGTTCCCAGTAGAGATATTTGTGATTTCTACTGAGTTAAGACCAAATATCACTCGCTTTGGAGAGCCAGTATGGGTCATCTGGTAGACAGATAACAGGTTTGAAGCTAGGGAGGGAACAAATAGCACATCTTTGAATCTTCCATGTTCAAGCTTGATAGATCCCTTCCCTTTTGTTTGTACTTTATTTCTATTTCCCATCTGAATACTAGGACCATCAAAAGACTAAAAATAAGAGAATGATTCTCTGGATGCAACCATATGATTGGAAGCTCCATAATCAATGAGGAAGACATGTGTTGATGAGCAACAAGCCTTCAGTGCATGGCCGTTCCTTTGGTATTCTTCATCTTCTTCTTCAGAGTCATCCTTCCTTGCGCTAGCAGGTGCAGAAATGTTATGTTTCTTCAAAAGAAGAGCCATTTCATCAAGTTGTCTTCTCATATAGGAGCTTTTTGAATGAAAGCCCCTTCCACAGTAAGAGCAGAGGACCTTTCCTTTTCCATTATTCTTGGTTCTCTTTGAACCTGAAGGCTCATTTGACTGCTCTTTCTTCACATGAGACTTATCTCTTTTCTTTCCTTTATCATTCGCTCCCTTAGGTCCTCCTACAACCAGTGCTTGATATCTGGAAGATCGAATGATCCCCATTTGGATCAACTTGTCATGCTCATAAGTGAGAGATCCCATGAAAGCATCAAGAATGGTTATCTTCCAATTTGGAGTAGTGATCCTCACCGATTGAAAATTTGACACAAAGACTGAGTAGTCTGCACTGAGTTTTGAGAAAATGGTAAGAATGAGCTGATCACCCTCCTACTCCACCTTGCATTGCTTCAACTAGTATATCAGGTTCTTGAATTTTGTGAAAAATTCATTTAGTGATTCGAAGTTGGATGGATTAAGAGAGATTAGTTCATTTTCTAGCTAATGGACCCTCATCTCATCATGCTTATCAAATAAGGAAGAAAGCTTGTCCCAAATCTCCTTGGGAGTCTTCAATCCTTGGATGTGGAATCGAATATCTCGAGAGACTGAGGAGAATATGTATTTATGAGCTTCAACAAGCCTATTCATGTACCTTTCTTTGTCATGATTCAGAATTGGAACTGCCTCTATTTCTTTTGTGAGTCTGAACGCTTCTTGGTGCAGAGCAGTACTTCCATGTCTTCCTTCCATTGGTGATAGTTGAAGGGAGTGAGAGGCTCTAATGAATAAGCCATTTTGAATGCAGTAAGGAGGACTGAGCTGCTGTAGCAAATGCAGTGAGAAGAAAGGGTTGCTTGTAGCGAATGCTGTGAGAAGAGCTAATAACCCGTCACACAATCAAACATACAAAGTAAGGTCGATAGTCTGCACTTTTGGAATTTCCTTCACACCCAGCATAGTTGATCAAGCAACTATGCAAGACAACCACGTGGTATGCTATGAGTCAAGGAAGTTGAAGGATCATGATAAGAACTATGCCACTCATGATTTAGAACTTGCAGCCATAGTACATGCTCTCAAGATCTGGAGGCATTACTTAATGGGCAGAAAGTTTAAGTTAAGGACAGACCACTGTGGTATGAAATAATTGTTTGATCGACCAACTCTAAATGCTAGGAAATCTAGATGGATGGAGTTTTTATGTGAGTTTGATTTTGAAATCAAACACATAAAAGAAAAATAAAATAAATTGTTTGATGCACTCAGCAGGAAGGTGCATGAAACGCACTTGGAATCTCTTAGTATTTTCCAATCAGATTTGAGACAACAGATTGTTAATCATACTGTTGAAGATGAATTCTATATGTAGATAAAGGACAAATTGCAGTAGCAAAGTATTGAGAAGAGGTATGGGGGATATAAATTGGAATAAAATGGGATTCTTACTTATAAAAACATAATATTTATTCCAAATGTGGCAGACTTCAGGAGAATTGTTATGGATGAGATCCATCAAGCTCCATATTCTGGTCACTGGGGATATCAGAAGACAATTTCTACAGCTAGAAAGAAGTATTTTTTTCCAGGAATGAAGAAGGACATTGCTAAATATATTTGAAGGTTCATGAAATGTTAGCAGGTTAAGGTTGAGCATCAACACCCAACAGGTTTGTTGCACCCTCTGTCAGTTCCAGAATGGAAATGGGAAGTTGTTTCCATGGATTTTATTATAGGAATTCCAATGACTTGGAGATAACATGATTCCATCATGGTTGTGGTGGACAAGTTGACAAAGGCAACACATTTTATACCAGTTAAGTCCACACATAAGACTAATGATATTGCAAAAATCTTCATGAAGGATATTTTTAGATTGCATGGATTGCCTAAGACAATAGTTTCGGACAGGGACCCTAAGTTCACTTCAAATTCTGGAAGGGTTTGTTTGCAGATTTGGGTAAAAAGTTGAACTTCAGCACTGCCTACCATCCTTAGACTAATGGTAAGACAGAGAGAGTGAATCAGGTGCTTGAATACATGCTTCGCATGTATGTTCTAAACAAACCAACCAAGTGGGAGGATTATTTACACTTGGTGGAATTTGCATATAATAATGGACAACAAGCATCCTTGGGGATGAGTCCATATGAAGATTTGTATGGTAGAAGGTGTAGGACACTAGTGACATGGGATAATCTAGTGAACGGGATTGTGCTTGGTCCATAATTGCTCAAGGAAATAGAGCAAGAGGTTGCAAAGATCAAGCAGAACCCGAAGGAAGTCCAGGATAGACAAAAAATATATGGAGATAAGCATAGAGTGCACAGAGATTTCAATGTTGGGGATCATGTTTATCTTAGAGTGAGGGTAAGGAAGATTTCCTTGAATCTTGGAAGTTGTGCAAAGTTTTCACCTAGATACTGTGGGCCATTTGAAGTTCTTGAAAGAATAGGACTAGTTGCATATAGACTTGCACCATTGCCTGCTAGCACTAGAGCTCATAATGTTTTTCATGTTTCTTTTCTTAAGAAATATGCACATGATCCTAACCATGTGATAAATTGGGATGTGATTCAGGTGGAACCCGAGGGAGAGCTCCATATCGAGCCATTCAACAGGTAAAGTTGCAATGGGAGCACTACAGTCCTGAGGAGGATAAATGGGAGCTGGAGGATTCCATGCGATTAGCACATCTATTTTTTTTCAATTTTGAAAAACATTGAGGATAGTGTTGTTGTAAGGGGGAGTGGAATGTAATACCCTAGTTTTGACCCCAAGGTATTTGAAATTGTACATGATGCATATATTGTATGAGAATCATGGCAAGGATCCCAAGGCCTAGGCCCTACCAATGATTTCTATTTTTGTGTATAGGTGATCAAGGTTGATTCCTATGGTTCATTGTGCTGGTCAAGAACGGAACATTTTGATTATCATGTAAATACACACAATTTGATAAAATGCCACAGCTAGCTATGGAACTGCAACGTGAAAGAAATGGGGGCATGAGTTCACAGAGAAATAGTGGTGGATTTAAACCAGGAGATGCCAGGTGAGTGATTGTAGGATCAATCCTAAAAAAACCCTGTTTAAACAGCATAAAAACCTCCGCTGATTTGTTGTCCAAGTCGCCCAGCGGACGCGAGACAGAATGAATCCTTTTGGATAGAAATTTCGCGTTCGCTAGCTGATATTAAAAAACTTTCTAGTTAGCCAGCGAAATGAACTAGCAACCGTTGGAGCTAGATCAATGGTGGAACTCAAATAAACTAAAGTGTATTTCATAAAATATCGTTCTTGGCAAGTTTTTTTTGTTTGCGCTATCTCACTCGGTGAAATCGTTGTTCGTCGTCAATCTGTTTGATGGTCGATCCTAGCCATAGATATGTTTAAAAGTTTCCCGTTGTTACGGAGAAAACTTCCTATGGATTGGGGTACCACAACAGACAGAGTAACCGCAGAAATCAATCCTTTCTTATATGCAAGAGAAACCAAACATCTAACACTAAAGGATCTCGATGCATACCTTATTCCGGATGGTTGATGTAGATCCCTGTTGAGCTTTTCCACTCTCGCTTGTATAAGTAATTTGCTCTCTCAACATTCATCAAACAAGACAAGCATGCTATATATAATTGTGTTAGGCCTACTCTAGCATATATAATCAATAACATATAAGCATTTAAAAGCAGCCATGGATTCAATACTCATTTAATTACACATTATTGGATAGGAAAGGATATTTCTATTAATATGAAACATAGATTACAATAGTGACAACCTCTGTCGGCACGTCCGCGAATTGGAGAAACTGAGTCCTCCACCTGGGCCTCCATCACTTCAATCCTCCATCTCTCGATAGCAAGCTCACAAGCAAAGGAAAGCTTGGGAAGAACAAAAATTTCTCCAAGGGACAAAGGGATGCAATCTCAAGTATAAGCTTCGGCAACAGTGGAATATAGTTTTCTTGCTCTTCAATTCCTCTCCTTCAATGTATCCAAAGGGTTCCTTATATAGTGCTTCAATGGGGTAATGGAAGGTCAAATCTGAGTGATCTCAAGGCATATGGAAGGCCAAGAGACAAGTGATTCAGATCCACATCAAGGAAAACTCTAAAACTATTTGGCCTTTTGTACACATCCCGATGTACGCATGTTTAAGGGTCAAATCCGCGTATATACACGAGAATGGGTTTAAAAGTCGTGTATATCAAATAAGACATTTTTTTAGGGACGATATTGGAAACATCAAAGGTACAAAAATGGTCCATGGGGTCTAAAGAGTCTGCAGAGGGACAGGGAAGGCCATAAAGGTGTGATCCACCATGTGTGGTAAAATCAGCTGTAACAGATGCCCCCTAATGTGTGAGGTCAGAGGGTTGATACGATGGCCGAAATACATTATAAATCCATCTCAGAAGTGGAGTGATGAAGAACCAGGTGGAAGAACCAACGATCCAACAGTATAATACAATAATCAAACTCTGCACATAACTGCAAGTACATATAGTAGTCCCGGATACATAAGAGTACAATGGCCATGAATAGGCATAATCCAAAATATGACATGTGTGGTCATCACCACGTACAATATAGATAGATCAGAATCTCCATGATGAAGATATACAAAAGATCATGATCTCCATGAAAGCTGAAGATATACAATGGATCAAGATCTCCATAATGGATGAAGATATCTGACATAAACTGGAATCAAGTCACGAGAGCTGAAATCTCATGAACACTGGCACGATCAAGGAGGTAGCATATATGAAATGCCACCAATTTGGAAGGTCTTCTACACAATCCACTACGAGTACATGTCCTACTATGCGAATAGAGGTGTCGATGTTGAACATGGTAGTCCATCGTCTGATTACCGGTCATTGATGTATACCGTTAACAGACGCGAGATCACCCACTGATAATGAAAATGGGAATCAAGGTACTGGAGTGCAAACTAACAAGTGTGAATAAATTTGTTGAGGTTGAACACTTGAGAGAATCCATCAATCAGGGGACATTGATGTATTCCCAACAAATGTCGATGGCGAGAGAACCTGCAACTGATGACTGCAAGTCTCAAGGCACTCAAAATGACTCTAGATTCCTATCCCAGAATAAATGATCTGAAGTCGATGGGATGAAATCCGTTGGAAGGAGGGCATTAAGGCATCCCCCATCATCTAACACGAGGTACTCAGCAAAGCTGTATAATGTGGAAGGACTCGATAATAATGTGCACGAACCAGTATTAGTACCGGGAATGGCCGACATGCAAAGTCAAGAGAACTGAAGAATGGCCGACTCAGGTTTCAACTTCCTTCGAACAAGAGCATAAAGGAAAATGGTGACTGAATGTAGGCAACATAGACTCGATATACAAAACTGGGACATCTCTGCAACACAGGAGGCATCGATAGAGGCTCCATAGGGACTGGAAGCTTAACCAGTCGATGGAGATAAACTCAGAGAAACGAGTACATCTCCTAAAGTCAAACTATTAACCCAACCAATGGATGTGATATACAGTGCTTTGTTCGAAGGCGACATGACTTGACTGCTGCCAAATATAACATCTTTTCTTGTTCGGATTTTTGGTTTTTTTATTTTTTTTTTGGACTTTTTCAAATATTTTGAAAAGCTTGAAAAAGAATAAAAGTGCTTTATAGTTACAGACTAGGAGGAGATGAGTGTCAATGGGAAAACAAATTAGTTCCAAGTAGTGGAACATACCTATGCTCAATGCAAGGACACATGTGTAGGATAACGACACTCGGGGGAAAGTCCCCTCTCGGTAAAAAATGGGGAATCAAGCTACAAAGGATATATAAATGGCTCTGCGTGGCTAGACATGAGACAAGATCGGGCTATATAGATGATAATCAAAGTCAGGGAAGCCGGCATAAGGCTCAATGAGGCAGGAAAAACTCATGATAATGCAATTAGAACTTGACACAAGGGAGTCCTGGGGAAAAAGGCCAGCAAAAAGATCAAGAGGAGTATGAAGCTCTTGCTCAAAGTCATGGTGGTACTATACAAAGGACTCCCGGACCTAAGAGAGGATTCACAGCATGGGTACCAAATGCAAAGGGGAGCTAACTAGGACACCCATGTATAGGAAAGATCTACCATTCACATAGTACCACTTCTAACAACAGCATGAAGGTTTTGTGATACCATGGAGTGGGTTCGTACCTAAGGTTAAAATGAAATGGTCATAAGTTCATGCAAAATGCAGGCAGATATGAAATCCTAACCTATATGCCAGTTCAGACATAATACCTGTGATAGGAACGAACGGGTCAAAACCTCGGAGAGAGTGTACAAAAACTGGACCCTACATGACAACCATATTAGTCCAAAACAACCCAAAATAGTCAATAAAGAATCCAAACTATAAGATATAGGAAGGAATGATCATGACAATTGCACCCAAAGGAAACAATGCGGTGAACGATGGGACATAAAAAAGGAAATTAAGGTGTATACCCAACGTTCATGCATCCACTACCACCCCCGTGAGGGTGACCATTGGTGTAAAGACCGAGAGAAGGGAGTCAACATCTTCCACAAATGGAGTATAGGGTGGAATGTGACCACTCCCAAATCTATGAGCATGGTAAGGAGTTGTGATGCCCCCAAGTCTGACACCAGGGTCCGTACTAGGACTAAGGACGGGTGATAGGATACTAGGCATGTCGAAAATAAAGAACCTGAACTCAAGAGAGCATAAATATACTCAAGTAATAGCGATCCCAAAGGCCAACTAGCGCACAAAGAGCACACTCCTAATAAAATCTACAGCCAAAATACAAGCAAACCAAGGGGACGATATGTGAGCTCCCGAATGCAGCAAGTATGTCTCGCCTAGGAGAGGCTTGAAACTCCCATACACTAAAAGTAGAGGTACGTAACCAATTATAGTGGCCCTCAGCTTCAACGCATAAAGTGACTGTGCTGTCCAACCTCTACCTAGCCGGGACACCTACGGAATAACCTCTGCAAGTACCCCCTGTGATACCTAGGTAAGGCAACTAAGGTCACCACAATATAACCAATGCTCAGGTGGACATTCGTAGGCGGGATCGACCATATGGGAAGGGTAGCAAAGCCCGAAACTCTCGAAAGAGCCCCCAGATACGAATACAATCCTAGAAATATCTTCGGTGCTCACAGAATGTGACCAGAGGTCATCCCAATCACAATCGTGTGCACTGCCTCGTGCTTAACTCCCGTGTAAGAGGAGTGTCCTGAGAAACACTAATTATACCAAGGATTTCACTATCTCACCTGGACAAACACCTAATTGTTTTGTTTAGTGGTCTTGGAGAATTAACTCACAATGAACTATTCCAAGACCCTAAATCCTAATCTTGTTTGTGAACCCTATAAACGAAAAATGTGTAGTTCATTTTATTATGCGTTGATTTTAACTGGATGTGATTACTCAAAGGGAAATGGCCGTGCAACTAGTGATATGAAGACTCAGTAGTGAAATAAAAGTGCACAACATAACAAACAATGCTAAGTGCAATCTTTGTCATATGAAAAACAGGGTATGCCACTACATGAGATGCATAAATATATATTCCTATCCGAATGCCAATGCAATCCTTCCTATATGAAAGCCTAAATAAAACTCTCATCCAAACAATCCAATGCAAGTACCTCCTCAAATCCATATGCAAAAAATGCAACTACCTTGTATTTTTCAATATAAAAGAATGAGAAATGCAATAAAAGTCATCTAAAACTCTTAGTCTCTGCAGAAAGTATAAAACACAAGACCAGCAAGACACCAAGACAAAAAAGAGTAATGCACTAATGAAAAAACAAAAAAGATAAATGACTAAAACTACTTTCAAAGAAAAATCAATGAAAAAGCGATCTCTGGTCACAAAAGAAGCATCCAATAGACAACATCAGACCCAAGGAAGACCCAACCACACTCACAACCCACCCAGCAACGTCCCACAACATCAAACTCACCAAAATGGAGGATGTACACGACTGTTTAAAGAACATCTGCGTATATACGCGACTTTTGGCCAAAAAGCTGCATGTATACGCGGATTTTGGGCAAAAACCTGCGTGTATACGTGACTTTTGGCCAAAAATCCGCGTATGTACACGAATTTTGGGAAAAAACCTACGTATACAGAGAAGACAGTGGTAAAAAGCAGACCAAGGGTCAAACCAATAAAGGAGAGTGTCAATGGATGAACATACTATAAAATGCAACACAGAAACAAGGAGAAACAAAGAGCAAGTGAAGAATATCAAGCACATTGTGCCCCCAAACCCCAAAGAAAAACAAAGAACGTCCCCAGTATAGTCGCCAATTCTGTTACGGAGAAAACTTCTTATGGCTTGGGGTACCACAACAGACAGAGTAACCACAGAAATCAATCCTTTCCTATATGCAAGAGAAACCAAACATCTAACACTAAAGGATCTCGATACATACCTTATTCCGGATGGTTGATGTCAGTTTTAGAAGACAAAAGTGATTTGGACGACCTAACCAAGGATGAACTACATGAAATAATCATAGTCTATGCAATGAGAACAGAACCTGAGAATATATCCAGGAAGGAAGATGTGTTTAAAGCCACGGGGAAGCCAAAGTCCAACAAACATTAATGAAAGAATGTAGTTGATATGTTAGACAAAGAAGAGGCTAAATTTGTGAGAAAAATGAAAAGAGGACAAGGTAAGTACAAAGGAAAGTTACCTATTAAGTAATTTTAAAGTGGAAAAGTTGGACAATTTTCTTCAAAATGCACATATGAAGAAAACCCAGATAGTGAAAGTGAGGAAGAGTCAGATTATCAAGAATGAAGAAGAAAACATCAACAAAATAGAATTATGGACAAAAAGAAATTTCATAAGCAAAAGAAAATCTTATGCACTGAGGAGGACAATGTTTCAAAATAAGAATACAATGATGATAGTCCAAGATATGTATTGTTCATGGCCTTGATTTAGGATGAAAACTCAATAGGATGAAAATCATCAACTAAAGTAGTTCCAACCAATATATCAAAAACTACAAAGGAATGGATATATAATGGAATTTACTTGGCCTCTCCAAAAACTGAGCTCAAAGTCAAGGAGCTCAAAAGAATTATTCAAGTTGGAGAAAATTGTCAACAACAAACACTCCATTGATGAAGTCACACGACCATTATCAAAGTAAAAAAAAGTTCAGCCGCAATGAAGAAATCTCAAAGTCTGAAGGCGAGGACAATATTGATGTAGATTAGGAATGTTAATTGATTAGCACTCTACAAGATTTGAAGAAATCAAGAAAAGTTAACAAAGAACTAAAGGAACAATTTGAAAAATAAAAATAATAAGTTAAGAAGATTGGGGATGTGCATGAAGTCTTGAAGAAACAAATGGAAGTCAAAGAGGAAGATTTTCTTTGCATAAAAGAAGGAATCAAGGAACTAGAAGAAAATGAGTGTGCACTTGAGAAATATTAGAGGGAGTAAGAATTAGTGAATGAGATACTGGATAAACAAATTGCACTAAAAGAATCAGAAGTTTCACACTTGAAAGATAAAACATTTAGCGCAATTTAAGGACAATCTAGAATATGCATTGATGCAGAAACTCAAAAACAAGGTCAATAACAACTCATCTATCGTGGATGAAATCCTGAGTTGCCAAATATCTCCAAAAGATAACACTAGTATTGGTTTTGTAAAATCTAGTGATGACATGTGAGACAAAGGAGGACTTGGTTCCAACCAACAAGCTACATTTCACATAAAATTTAAACTGTCTACAATAAATGAGAGGCTCGGGTATGCTAACACCTTTAGACTTATAAATACCCTCAGTTTTGTAAAATGTTGGAGATATAATTTTGTTGGACATATAGAAAAATATTGTCACACCATAAGATGATGTGTGTGTGATCAATATGGGCACAATACCTCACATTGTTTCATGAAAGCGCAAAGGAAACTAGTTTGGCACAAATTTGTAAAAGAATGCACACCTTATAAGCATAGGACGGTTATATGCCAAAAGACTTGGGAAAATAAATGTGTCTCGGGAGTGCAAAAAAATACAAACAACATTAATACAACTTATCATATCAATAATATATGGGTAAGAAAGATATCTCAGGAGTGCATAAAAGACAGAAATAACAATTGTGCAATATAGGAAGCAAACGATTGCTACTTACATTGCTAACCTAGGATGGTTATGCAATATCCTTGAGTCCAAAAATAGGTGCATCATAAACTCACAGATTAATGTAGTAAGTTGGTGTGCATTGAATTCATTTAAATAACTGTTCTTGTATATGTTGAAGTGTGTAGCTGTTATTATCATAGTCATTCATAAAATAGTAAGGAAACAAATAGACAAGTAGTGCACAATGATTGCGCAAAAAGGAGCTTTTGTATTATATTCAAAATATGATTACAACTTTGGAGCTTCGAAGCTCGTATTAAATCAGGACACAATTAGACAATAGGGACAAAAATGAATCCTAACAAAATTCAAGACAACAGAAGATGGAGACGAATCACATATGTAGTTCTAGATCAATTTCTTCAATTTGGCTGGCAGGAAAAGGTGAAAGGTGCAAGTCCAAATCCATTGGAGTCAGTTGTGCATAATCAGGAAACTACAACAGGGGAAGAAGATTTAGTGTCAAAGCTGATGAACTATAGAAATTCTTGGACCCAAGATGATTCAAAAGATTGAATGTCTGCTACTACTGTTATTCCAGAATAACCACTCACCTACTCAAATTGGACAATGTATCGAAAGTGCTCCAGTTGAATTACAATTGTTAGCACCACAACATGAAGTTGGATTCGTTTACTTGGTTTTTCCAAATACCTGTATCCTTTTGTAGCCATACCAAATACTCCTAATGAGACTGAACCATCATGCAGAGACTGTCAAGGGAGTTATTCAATTGCTGGAATAATACATGATGATGATCATGGACTGAAGAATGACAAATCAAAGACACAAAGATCCAAGAAAGATCGACAAAGTATGAACCCGAGTGGTGAGCTGAGTGAAAATATTTACAACTTATAGAATTACTAAATAACTCTTCACGTGCTTGAACATAAATTGAAGGCACATCAAAATTGATGAATTCATGCATTGCACAATCCAAGGTGAGGTCAAAATTAAATGCGTAAGATGATAAATGACAAAAGGGTGGTTTAGAAGAATGATGTCAAAGTAATAGTTTCAGTACGAATCCACCATGTGCATAGGATATCAGGAACATCAACCTTTACCATGCATGCGAAAGGTTGGATATATGCATGATAACAGGAAAATCTATTGACAGAAATAAAACACCTTGTGTCCAAAGTTCTAGATAAGATTTCTAGCAGGCTACGTAAATTAGACGTAAATAATGTGATTATCTGTGACTTGACACACTAGAAAAAGTGAACACAAAGCTAGGGGGAGTCAACAAATCGAAAGGTCCCTTTTTCATTGATGTATGGGGAGTGAAACATAAAGGGGAAGATCCAAATTATTAGGGGAGCAATGACTAAATGAAGAAGCCAGATGAACACAAAAGCATGCTCCTAGAAGAAGTCTTTGACACACATAACCATAACTCATTTTCAGGGGGAGGTTGAGATAAGTGTTGTCATTCAAGGAAATGTTCAAATAAATGACAAAGGGGGAGATTGTTGAACATATATTGTCATTGATGTCAAAGGATCAAACGAAAGGATCAAATGATAGAGGAACAACTGTAAAAGAATCAAATGTCAAGAAACTGGAGTCAAAGACATTGAATTGAATGTTAAGGGGATTGCTAAAAGAACATCAGAAGAAGTTGAATACTTCCTCTCACATAACCAGCTTGAATAAATATATATGGAAGAATGTGGAAGGAAGATAAATGCAGAGATCCCAATATGACATTGGTCGCAAATGTGCATATAATTATACATAAAGAAGAACATTGAAAATGGAACACATGCACATATACCATTTGTAAAACTTAAAGTGAAACAAAATTGTGCGTGGAGTCCCACAAAGAAAATGGTATGTGTACAAAGACTTGTAAAGGTAAATATAAGTTATGAACCGATGTGTGCGAAATTCCCATAAGGAAATTGGCATATGTGTGGAATACACCACAAAAAGATGAATCACAGAAAGTGGAACGCCAACGCAAATCCTAACTTGTTGAAAACACAATCTAGTGGTGTGTTATTCAAGGATAAGGAACTTCACCAAGTGGACACATCTCTTGAGCCAATAAGAATATAAATAATCTAGATATGGATGTGGTGAAGTAAGCATGTGAAGCATGAAGATATGGGAGAACTATTTGGAAAAGATTCAATTTTTTTTTGGGTATCAATGGCTCGTTGATCGCATTAAGTATCTTTATGCAGTCGAGCCAAAGTGTGCAAATAATTCAGTGGTGAGAAGTGAATAAGTGCACTAGAAGAAAATGATACTTGCAGTATGGATGTGCGATGTTCTTTCTCAGTAAAAGATGTAGTATGTAGAACAACAAGTGTGGCTGAGTCAAAAACTCAATTTAGACGCAGAACGTAGATCGTAGTAATTATTGCACATCATGTTTTTGGGTAATTGTCTGTTTAGACACAAATATTTAGATGTGAATACTCATATGCAGATTGAAGAAGTTACAACATTTATGGATTGTGAATATATGGTATTATCTATTTTGCATTTTTTCAATACAATCTTATTTCATATAAGGGAGGTGGGATGGGGAAAGGAGCAGGGGGTCGTATCCTCCTTCCAGACAGTGCTGGATAATATAATCAAGGTGTTGCAACATCATTCCTGTCAGTGCAGATAAAACCTAGGGGGTAGTATCCTCCTTCTAGTCGATGCTAGAGAACACAAATGAAAGTTGGTGCTAATTCCACAACTGGAGAGCGTGATTATCCATAGGACAAAGCTTGAAGCCACAAGTCATATTTTGTGTAGTCAGAATGATATATGTTCAGTTCGGTGCCTTAAAATCATGAGTTGGTGCTCACACATATTGAAGTTGTTGCAGGTCAATTCCAACAACCTATAGATTGTACTTAGGATCGGGTCAATTCTTGAAATGAGTGGGTACTCATGTTTGGAAATGGCAATCTATCACTTATGTAATTATATATATATATATATATATACACAATTATTCTCAAGTACTTGTGCATTGTTCTAATTGTTCTTGTTGATGTTGAAAATTTTTAATTGGTGAAAATATGCTTAAGTTAAAAACATACATATATGTGCTATTACTGATTCAACCCCCCCTCTCAGTAATAAGTTATATCCAACATGACTTTTGGTCGAACACTTGTAGAATCAAACAATCAGGGGTCATTGATGTATACCCATTGTCATTCATTAGGAAACCTACCACTGAACACTACAAGATCTAAGGTACTCCACCGTTCCTAGATCCACTTCCTAGATAATGATTTGGTGTCGATAGGAAGAGATCCATTGAAAGGGGGGCATTGGTTTATCCCACATCAACCAACATGAAACAGATATAGGTTTGATATAATCTAGAATATATGACAAGATCCAACAATGTATTTTGACTTTAGCCTTGAATATAGAACATGACGCATAGTGTCACTTGGAAACATAATACTCAAGTAACTGAATTTAATTAAATCCACCAACACCATTTTTATCCATGGATGCCCCTTAATGATGAGAAGGATAACCCATCGATGGATTTCTATTCATAATTATGGTACAATCTCTTAGGGAAAATGTGGTTGAATAGGGAGTCTGATAACTGATGCAAGGATGT
Organism: Pseudotsuga menziesii; assembly: GCA_001517045.1. NCBI lineage: Eukaryota > Viridiplantae > Streptophyta > Pinopsida > Pinales > Pinaceae > Pseudotsuga > Pseudotsuga menziesii. Next base: position 31,009 of record LPNX011101582.1, read on the forward strand.
GTCATGTTCAAGGGTAACCAAGGATGGTTGTTTCCATTCTTCAAAGGATAAATATAAATGAATTCTATTTTCACTTTTTGGATTTTATATTTTTTATGTTTTTTCCTTGTTCAATTATAAGCTCGAAAAAGATTAAAGAATGATATAGTACATTGAAGGGGATGAGGATTGTAAGGGAATGTTCCTACAATCCAAGGGAATGGGTTAGGGTAACACAAGGATAAAGTTTGCAAATAGGGGATTAGCTAGTTATGTACACTCTTTCAGTGGTTTCATCCATGGGTATAATTGTCTGAGGCAATATGGTGTGTTAATGGACATAAAAATATTACCAATAAATAAAGTGCTTCAATTTGGTGTAATGGCCAAGTAGAAAGGAGGAAGTAAGGTCTAAATTATACAAAATGTCATAAAAAATGGCAGGACCATTAATCATCATAGTTTATTGGTACATCGTAAGTGTTTCGAATCAAATGTATTGAACATGTTAATGGCTTCCTTGTCATGCAATAACAACTTATCACTTTCCAACCACTTAGTCTTGAAAATAAGATTGATATGTGAAAAATAACTAAAATATCCCCAAAAAATAGAAGATAACTTATGACTCACTCTTTTATCCATTGTGTAAAATAAGACATGTATGAGTAAAAACACAAGCGAACTACTCATTTTTACCATTCTTGTTTTTTAGTGAAACCTTTGGAGGAGAGAAGATATATATTCAAGCTTGGATTTTTAGGAACTACATGCCATATTTCAATGATCAGTTAGTGCGGGTAATTTTTCATAACCTGATCCAACGATACATGTCAAATTTCTCTTCATTTGGTGAAAAATAGGGAATTCGGGAGCCATTTTTTATCTCTTGAGAGAAAGGGTCGCTCTTGTTTGATGGATAAGGGAGTCATATTTGCCACTATTGTCCCTATAAGAGTGAATAAGTTCCTCTTATGAATCCAAGAGTAGGTACTCTACCAAAAGATTGGGGTTTGAAAGCTCAAACACTAAAAAAAATTGTTCTTTCCCCCTATGTTCTTGTTGGGAGAGAGTAATCATGCTATATTCATCATGCCATATCAAGGTTTAAAGACTGGGTATGTGAGGCAATCGAATGGAATGACCGAACTTGCATTACATTGTTCTTCAATTTCCAATTCATTAAGTGTTGTTAACATATTTGCATGCATTCTGCAATGGGTATTAATTATGCATTTGATACGAGGGCCCACTGTTGTATTGAAATCTGAGCTAGGAAGGAGGAAGGCTCGCCTGTCCTAAAGAGAGGGCGAGAAAGCTTACCCTTCTCATGAAACTATTCCAACTTAAAATTATGCAAAGGCATGAACTCGTGTTCCTTGTGATAATAATCCACCTGAAACTTAGTTATGATAATAATCCACCTGAAACTTAGTTATTGGTTGATCTCATTGTGGCTTTAAACCATAAATCCCTCTGCGGTAGGAACTCAACAAATTCTGCCTAGCTCTTACTGGTGTAAACTCAAAAAATTCTACCTGCGTTGCGCAAACTTCCCTCAATCTTCCAATGATGCGATCAAAATTGCTTAGTCTTATCAGCGCCAACTCACCAAATTCTACCACGGTTGCAGTAAATTTCTCATATATCTCCATAGTTTTGGAGTTCTTATCATATCTCTCCACTGTTTCGACGTAATCCTCAAAATTCAACTCAGTTGAAACTTGCGTTGGTTGGTTTATTACATTGTGGGTTAATGCAATACCTGGGAACTTATGCCATACGAGATTCTACGAGAAAATTGGTTGCAGGAAGATACGTGGGTATGGAAGACCTCTTGGACCTTTCTTTGAAAGTCATGGCGGGAAAGTTCGGTCCTTGGTCACCCCCCAAATGACTCCATTGATTAGTAGATGGTTGATACATGATTGCCTCTCTTAAACTATGTTCTCAAAGTTTCTTTCCTTACCAAGGGTTAGCTTAGCTTTCATTTCAAGTCTTCAAGGGATGCATCATGGGTTCTACGGGGCTCGTTGTTATGTGGAAGTTGTTTACTTATGTTTAAAAAGAGGCACCTAAATTTTGACCCTGACTCCAAATGCATCCTTCTAATGAATATTTGGGTCCTTTTGCCTAATTTTCGATTAGGGCGATGGAACACACAGCCCTTTGAAGCCATCGAGAACAAGCTTGGAATATTCATGTTTGTCGATGAACAAACTCTCTCTGGAAGGGATAAAGGCATTGGGAAAATGCTAGTCCAAATCGATCTCAAGCATGGTCTACTAGAGGAGATAGAAATTGAATGGCATGGGCGAACTATCCTACAAAAGATCAACTATTGGAAAATCCATTTTCATTGTCTGTTTTGCAAACGAACGAGGAACTTGAAGTATTCTTGCCCATTTAGGGTATCATTAGATGCAGAGGAGGAAATCGAAGATGGCTCAAAGGAGTCCTCCCTTCAAGACTTGTCCGATAAAGGCCTTGAAGTTAGATAGGGACGTTTGGAAGACGTGGGACACAAGAGTTATGTAATTCTAGGTAATTATATTCCTAACTCCTTTAGTTTCTTCTACTACAAATTCCTTTGATCCTCTATCCCATGAGAGCTTCTCTTTTGGCACACATTATGTTTTGATTGGGGATCCTTTCTCTCTTAGGGATCCTACATCACAGAACCCCATGCTTGAAAATCATGAGAGGGGATTATATGGCTCCATGGGAATTGGGGACAATTTTGGTAATCCTGCTATAGCAGCTAACAATTTTAATCTACCCATTGTATTGTCAGCTCAGGATATGGGGACCTGGGAGAGCCCTATTCAACTTCCCTTGGTGGAGATGAATATGGACAAGCATGATACTTTTGGATCCCTAGACTCACTGTTTGGTAAGTCATGACCACATGAGCTTCTAAATGGATTGGTCTCTAAAGTGAGATTACATTCTGAAATTGAAGAAATAACCACCACTTTCATTCCTAGTTACAAATATTCCCTCAAGAAATGGCCACTGTGGTATTCGGGGACAAATAAACGATTGGATTTTAATGATGTCATTGCACCTGCTCTGTTAGGATTGAATGCAGATTCAATCCAAAATGACATTGGAAAAAGTGGGAGGAAAGGAAAACAGGTTGACAAAGGTGCCATTAAGGTAGGTCTTGTAACATCTCCATGCCCTTCGACAAAATCATGGCGTATTGGAGTTGCTTTGAAGGATTTTCTAGTGGGTATACAACATGACTTGAAATAATGGAGAATTTATGAGTCAGTTAGTTGAACGGTAGTTTATTTAACGCAGATCCTATTTCTGCGGTGTTTGTTGCAACTGTTTTCTGTATGCTTCAATTAATATAAACGGATTGAGTGTTACTCTCCGTATTGTTCTGTTTTCCCAAATTTGCTCTGTTTTCTTCAGTTCACTACACTCTGTTTAACTTGGTATCAGAGCACGGGAGTTTGTCTGCCCTGTGGAGTAGCAGGGAGAAGAGTTGGTGTGGAAAACATTGCTGGAATCGTTTTTTGTTTTCTACTATGACGTGTTTCAGAGATCCCGTGGTGCAGAGGAAGAGAGCTCGTGTATTGTAACGCAGAGCTGTGCTAGAGGTTGCCAGCCCTAGCAGAGAGACCCTGTTGTGCAGTGGAAGAGCAAAGTTGTGTATTGCGTGTTGAAGACAACCCAGATCACTTGAACGCAGAGCTGCGTAGAAAGGACGTGTGAAACTTTCGTTGAGAGGAGCCAACTCTGTGTTGAAGAGCAGCGTTGTGCCGATTCTGTATAGAAGAATTGCTGCTTGGAGGTATATAGGTTGTCAAATTCACTGTGGAAAGAAGTTGACTGCGTGAGGAGAAGCCTACTGCTTGAGAGGAGCTATTGTGTGTGAGCTGAGCTGAGCATAGTACCGCGGAGTTGCTGAGATGTCAAATCCATTGGCAGAGACCTATCTCAATGAGGCCAACAAATTGGATGGCTCGAATTTCATAAACTGGAAATTCAAAATGCAGACCCTTATGGAAGGCTATGGTGTCTGGACAATCACCAATGGAAATGAAGCGAAACCTGTAGCAGCTGCGGGTGGAACACCAGCACAAATTCAAGACTGGGATAAGCGCGAGAACAAAGCCAAGGTACTGTTACGAATGTCTGTTAAAGATAGTATTATTCCACATATCAGAGAAGCTAAAACTTCTGCTAAAACGTGGACAGCACTTAAAGATCTGTATAAAACTAGCAATACAAACCGTCTGCTTTTCTTAAAAACTAAATTGCTAGGCATTAAGATGGATGCAAATGAGTCTGTTAGTTCATTCTTGGGTCGTATCAAAGAAGTGAAAGATAAGCTAGGAGACATAGGAGAAAAAGTCTCCAGCACTGATCTCGTAACAATTACATTTAATGGTATGCTAGACGACTAGCATATGTTTATAACAGGTCTCGCAGCAAGGGAGAAACCTACTTTTGAAGAGCTGACAGGTATTTTGCTGCAAGAAGAAGAGAGGCGTTGGAACTTGAAGCCTCAAGATTTAGATTTGGCTTTGTGGGCAAATAAGAGATCCCCAAGAGGGAGATCAGGAGAAAGAGGCAGAGGAGGCAGGTCATCACAGAGCAGAGCTCCTCAAAGACCGAATCAATGTATGCCATTTAACAGGAATGAGTCAAAAAGTTGTTTTTATTGTGGTCGACCTGGACATCTTATTAAAGACTGTCATAAGAAGAAGAATGATGAGGCTAGGAATAGACAACCTAAAAAATATTCAGGTCATTTTGCAGAAGACTCATCAAAACATGATCTAAAACTATTTATGGCTAAAGATGAAATTGCTGATGAGATTGCTGAAACCCCAAATTTTGACTCAAGGGATCTTAGACTGTTTGTGTCTAATGCTGCTTTATCTGCTGAAATTGATGATATTGATGCTTGGTTTGTTGACTCCGGAGCATCAGTGCATATGACTTGTAATAAAAAGTGGTATACTAACTATAAAGAAACACAGAATGGTGCTAGTATATATCTTGGTGATGACCGTGCTTATCAAATCAAGGGATACGGAGATATTCCAGTGACATTGCCAAATGGTAGTGTTCGTCACATTCGCAATGTGGTGTATGTGCCAGGGATAAAGAAAAATCTGATATCTGTGTCTACTATTACAGAACATAATTTGAAGGTTGAATTCTTCAAAAATTACTGCATAGTGAAGGACTTAATGGACCAGTATAAAACTCTTGCAAAGGGAGTCAGAGTAGGAGGCCTATACAAACTTGACGCTACCAGTAAAGAGCATCACGCATTAACTTCTGCAACTATGTCAACAGAGAGTCTTTGGCATCAAAGGTATGGCCACATCAATTATCAAGATTTATTGTTATTACTGAAACATAATATGGTTGAAGGACTTCCCATGTTAAAAAATGTGAACATTGCTTGTGAAGGATGTGCATTAGGAAAGATGCACAGAGATGAATTTCCTTCTAATCCTTATAAGAAAAAAAGAGATGTGTTAGATCTTGTGCATACTGATGTTTGCGGGCCTATGCAAACTAGATCGTTAGGAGGTGCATTTTATTTTCTGCTATTTATTGATGATTGCACAAGATGCACATGGGTTTACTTTCTTAGAAGAAAGAGTGATGTTTTTGAGTACTTTAAGGAATTCAGAAACATGGTTGAAAAGCAGACAGAAAAAATCCATTAAAATCCTTCGTTCAGATCAAGGGGGAGAGCATAAATCAGGAGACTTCAACAAATATTGCAAAGACAATGGAATAGTACAACAGTTTACAGTACCCAGCACTCCACAGCAGAACGGAGTTGCTGAAAGGAAAGACAGAACTCTGGTAGAATGTGCACGCAATATGATGACAGGTAAGAATCTTTCAAATACCTTCTGGGGTGAAGCCATAAATACTGCTGTTTACCTAAAGAATAGAAATCCAACTAGGAGTCATGATAATATTACTCCTTTTGAAGCTTTGTATGGTTTCAAACCAGTAGTTCAGAATTTGAAAGTTTTTGGGTGTACGGCTTTTGCACATATTCCAAAGGAAAATAGGAAGAAACTGGATGCTAAAGCCATTAAATGTATCTTCATAGGTTACTGTTCTCAATTCAAAGCATATAAAATGTTTGATCCTTCTACTCACAAGGTATTTGCAAGTAGAGATGTACTCTTCCATGAACATGAAACAGAAATTTCAGGGAACAGCAACCAAAGCCATGAGGAATGGCATAAAGTTCTTGATGATGGGGTTAAACAAGAACAGCAACAGCAATTAGTACAGCAGCAAACTGTATTACAGCAGCCAAAAACAGAGGGACAGCAGCAACATCAAGAGGGATTCAGTGATAAAAGCAGTCCAAGCTCAACTAGTGATGAAGACAAAAGTTCACACAGTGAAAAAGAAGAGAAGCTACAACTAAGAAGATCTTCAAGACAGGTTCGTGCTCCTGAAAGGTACAAAGACTATGCCCTTATGAGTAGCATTTCGAATGTCATAGAACCCATTAGTTTTGATGAAGCCAATGTACATGATGAATGGAGAAATGCAATGGAGGAGGAATATGAATCAATAATGCAAAACAATACCTGGGAATTGACTGAATTGCCTAAACATAAAAAGCCAATAGGATGCAAATGGATATACAAACCCAAGTTTAAGTCAGATGGTAGCATAGACAAATATAAAGCTAGATTGGTGGCAAAGAGATACTCACAAACAGAAGGTATTGACTATGCTGAAACATTTGAACCTGTAGCTAAATTGAATACTATCACATTATTAATTGCCTTAGCTACAAAGTATAATTGGAAGTTAAACCAATTAGATGTTAAATCTGCCTTCTTGAATGGTGAGTTAAAAGAGGAGGTGTACCTTACTCAACCTAAAGGGTTTGTGGAAAAGGGGCAAGAACACTTAGTGTGTAAGTTAAAGAAAGCGTTGTATGGACTAAAACAGGCACCTAGGTCATGGTATGAGAAGATCGACTATTTCTTTCTTCAACAGGGATTTCTAAGGAGCAAGAGTGATCCAAATCTATATATCAAATGTGATGAGCAGGGGTATATAGTATTGATCTCTGTATATGTTGATGACTTAATAATTACAAGAAATGCAGAGACTTTGATTGATGAAATCAAGGAGTAGCTGTCACAAGTTTTTGATATGAAAGATCTGGGTGAGCTTCATTACTGTCTAGGTCTTGAAGTTTGGAGGAATGCAGGTCAAACATTTGTTTGTCAGAGTAAGTATGTTAGAGATGTACTTTAGAGATTTAAAATGGATCAGTGTAAATCTTCTGTTGTTCCCATGCAGCAGAATGTGAAACTCTATTGTGATGATGGTTCAAAGGAGGTGAATGATACAATGTACAGACAGATGGTGGGTAGTTTGAATTATCTCACCACAACTAGACCTGACATTGCATATTCAGTGAGTGTGCTAAGTCAGTTTATGGCAAAACCTCGAGAAAGCCATTGGAATGCAGCAAAGACGGTACTCAGGTATCTAAAAGGAACACTTGACTTTGGTATTAAATATACTGATGCTTCTATTGTTGAGTTGACAGGTTATTCAGATTCTGATTGGGCTGGGAATCCGGATGATCGAAGATCAACCACTGGATATGCATTTAGCATAGGATCTGGAATTGTTTCATGGAGCAGTAAAAAGCAGCCTATTGTATCTCTGTCCTCTACTGAAGCAGAATACAAGGCCCTGTGTGCAACGACCTGTGAAGCTGTTTGGCTGAGAAGACTTCTTCAAGATGTCGGAAAAGAACAAAAGGAACCTACAGTAATCAAATGTGATAACCAAAGTTCAATCGAGTTGGCAAATAATCCGATCTTTCATGCAAAGACAAAGCATGTTGATGCTCAGTATCATTTTGTTAGAGAGAAGCTACAATCCAATGAAATAGCTCTCATATATTGTAATACTTGTGAAAATACTGTTGACATTTTCACAAAGCCTCTCGGAAAGATCAAATTTGAATTGTTTAGGGAAATGTTAGGTGTAGCTGTTAATCCATTCTCCATTAAGGGGAAGACTTGAAATAATGGAGAATTTATGAGTCAGTTAGTTGAACGGTAGTTTATTTAACGCAGATCCTATTTCTGCGGTGTTTGTTGCAACTGTTTTCTGTATGCTTCAGTTAATATAAACGGATTGAGTGTTACTCTCCGTATTGTTCTGTTTTCCCAAATTTGCTCTGTTTTCTTCAGTTCACTGCACTCTGTTTAACTACATGGAGGTTTTTGGGCTCTTAGAGCATAGATGGCCCTTGCTATGATTCCCAAATGGAGGCTTATTTCCATCAATGTCAGGGGACTAGGAGGTTGTCCAAAGCATCATGCCCTCCACATGTGTTTTGATTGTGTTTGACCAAATACTATTTTGATCCAAGAAACTATGTTGGGTGGTGATATAGGGCACAAAATCCTTGTGAGGCTCTTACTGGGATGGGATATGTGCTTAGTTGATTCTACTGGCCTTTTTGGTGATCTGATTTCCACATGGAATCCTAAGGTATCGAAGTTCGATAGTTATCACTCTTATGGTTGGATTATCTTTTTGATGCGGTGGGCATCTCTCCAGAGTGCATGTATTCTATTAAAACCAAAAAGATGAAAGCGGTTATCCTCAAAGTTGATCTTGCAAAAGCTTACGACAAGGTTGACTCGGGTTTTCTAAGACTCATTATTCTTTGGATTGGACTAAGCTATTAGGCCACATGTTGGATCATTGGTTGCATCTCCACAAATTGTTTTGTTGTTTTAGTTAATGGTGCCCCTTTCTCGTCTTTTATCTTTTAGAAGTTCTAGGGGCCTAAGACAGGGTTGTCCTCTGTCTTTTTGGTTGTTCTTGTTGGTTATGGTAGGCCTTAGCTTGTTGATTTCTAAATCTAGACTTGATGGGAGGATTTCTGGGATCAAAATAACTGATGTTATTTGCGTTACACATCTTTTGTTTGTGGATGATGTTATCCTCTTTGGCAGAATCACTGTAGCTGAATTACAGACCATTAAAGAGTGTTTGTCCACTTTTTTTTAAGCTATGGGAATAATGATTAACACTAATAAATTCACCTTTATTGTGGCCAATTTGAATGATGAATTTACTAATAATCCGTATTGTGTTTTTTAGTTCCAGTTCAAACCCATTGATTTTTCCATCAAGTATATGGGCTTCCTCTAGAAACCAAATAATTACCTCACTGCAGATTGGCAATGGCTGCTTCGAAAGGTTGAGAAATAGTTGCAAAATTGAACCCTGCGCTTCTTATCATTAGGTGGAATGGGTAATCTCATCAAGTTCGTGCTGAAAAATATACTTGTTTATTGGATGACTCTCACAAAGATTCCAAGGTCTGTTCTCAACAAAATTCATGAAAGATGTTTAAAGTTCCTGTGGACTACAAAAAAATATTCAATTTAAATTTCCCTTTAAATGGGCAGGATTTTTGGGAACCGAGGCTATTCACGTTAAGCATCTTTTGTTCATGGATGATGTTCTCCTCTTTGGCATATCCACTGTAGCTGAATTACATACCATTAAAGAGAGTTTGTCCTATTTTTCTGCAGCTCAGGCATGATGATTAACACGAAAAAATCCACCTTTGTTTTGGTCTAGGTGGCTGATGACTTTACTAATAATTTGTCTCGTTTTTTTAAGTTCCAGATCAAACCCATTGATTCTGACATCAAGTATTTGGTATTCTTCTTGAAACCAAATAATTACCTCACTGAAGATTGGTTATGGATGCTTTGAAAGGTTGAGAAATAGTTGCAAAATTGGACCCTGCGTTGGTTATCATTAGGTGGAAGGATTATTCTCATCAAGTCCATGCTGGAAAGTATACCTATTTATTGGATGAATCCCGCAAAGATTCCAAGGTCCGTTCTCAAAAAAAATCATCAAATATGTTTCAAGTTCCTGTGGACTGGAAAAAGTATTCAATTTAAGTATCACTTGGCAAGTAGTTCCTGTGGACTGGAAAAAGTATTCAATTTAAGTATCACTTGGCAAGTTGGGAATCTATAGCCTGTCCAAAACATTTTGGTAGCTGGGTGTTGAATAACATACATGATTTTGGCACAGTGCATGCTACAAAAAGACTGTGGCGGTGTATTTTTGGTGTGGGTATGTGGATCTCATTTATGAAAGCTAAATATATATAAAATGATATCATTGTTGATTGTATTCGTGGCCTATTCCATCCGTTCTGAACAGGTCTAATAATTGATGTATGTGTCTCCTCCATTCACAAAATGTTATCAAAGATTTCCGAGCATGGAGAATAGGGAATGGGTTAAAAATCAAAATTGGCGAGGACCCTATTTTTGGAGGCACGCCTTTCTCTTTCTTATCGCAAAAACTCATTTTTGAGCTTAGATCCCGTGGTATTTTGGTTCTTGGACAAGTCTATGATTGGCGTAATTTCAATCGTGATAATCAATCTTAGAAATCAGCTGAAGTCTTAAATATGGAGTTGTCTAACTAAGGGACTTTTTGGTTGATTTTTTGCCGGAATTCGGTGAATTTAATTTATAAAATCTGTAATTTTTGTTGTTTGTTGGACAATTTTAAGTTCAAAAATGAATTCAGGTGATTTGAAAACCCCAAACAACCACATCTAGTAATGTTTTTGAACCTTTGTAAAGATTCATGGACAAAAAACTAGTAAAAACCAGCCTGGAAAAAAAGTCAAAAAATCCCCTCTTTAGACAACTCCCTTAAATATTCCTCCCTTGTTACATAATTAATGGAACCATTACATTACCGGACTCAAAAGAATTGGGATTTTTTTTTTTTTTCAGAGTCCTTGATATTCATTAATGAATCAAAGGGCATCTACTGTGCCGACCCAAAGACTGGGTTACAATCGTGAAAGAGGATCCTTAAGAAACCTATCAGTCATATCATGAAAGAGCCACATTACAACAAATCAGCAAGGGGAGCAAGTTCACCAACAATACAATATCCCATCAGAATAAGTTGCCACTCACACCATATCTACCGTGAACATAAGAGAGCATAACATCAATTTAAAAAGAACATGCTCCATAACAAATCATAATGTGGTGAAGAATTGAGATTTATCTATCCGCGGCTGAAGACCAATTATTTTGGTCATGGGATGTTGAGTATGAAGTCCTCAAAGTAAATAGCGCTTATGAAATTTATTCTATTGGTAAGTGGGGCAATCAAATCTTATGGTGGCACTTTAAATTATGGCATTGGGACTGTCCACTAAAGATTATTTGTTTATGTTAGTTGGTCTTAAATAACAAAATTCTCTTTTGGTAAAATCTACAATAACGAGGTTGGCAGGGGTCAGGGATATTGTTGTCTATGTGATAAGGTAGATGAAAATTTTAATCATCTTTTTTGTTTGTGTTATTTATCCATCTCGGTGTGATAGGATATGCACAAATGATTGGGTTTAAAGAACATTTGGGGACATGTTCCTTTTGAGCACAACCCTTTTTATTGGAATTTTGGCAATTGTGATTGGGGAGAACTTCCTATCCATGTTTCTTGGGCAATTTGGAGTCATCAAAACCTTGCTCTTTTTTAAAACAAAGTTCTTATCATTTCTTTGGTCATTCAATCCATTAATTGTGACTCCAAGATTTTGGAGGTGAAGAAGACTCATAAAATCAGATGTTCTTGTTAGAATATTATAAACCAACTACATGCTTAGGATATCATTAATTAATCATTTTTGGTTAATTTTCTATATTCTAGACTAGGTAGATGGTCTCTATTTGCGCCACTTGGTCAATACTTGTCATATTACCCCATGAGCACCTTATACTGATTCTGGATAAGATTCTGCCAAGTATTTCGACTTCCTAGATTAGAAACTACGACTTCCTGTCTTTTTCTTCCTTTAGACTACTTTTTCTGCTTTTCAGTGGATAAGGTAAAGCTAGTTAACTTGGAAACTAGTATATTTTATGCCCAACAATCACTCCATGATTTTCTCTCCATGATTCATGATTAGAAAGCTTTTCCATCACTCATCATCACTCACTCATGTTTTATCTAATCCATGAGCTCTTGGACTCATTTGGAAACTACTTTAGTCACCTATGGAGGTTGATCATATTTAGTAATCCTGTTGTATGAGCTAGAATGATTTGTCTCCTTAGAAACTCGATTTTGTCTCTCAAAGGTGTATTACTTATGTACACTAATGTTGACTAATAATACATGGAATATTTCTCCATCATTCTTCACTTCTCTTGTGTTCAGTCTCATTATTCCTCTCTATTTTTCTTGTGCATGTTTGTGGGAAATATATTTGTATCTAGATCTACATCCTGAATTTCTACATGGTATCAGAGCTCCGAGGTTATCAAGCTCTACATGACTTCATAGATAAGGCAGCATAGGACTTCAATATCTACATGCTATCAGAGATAAGGAGTTGAATCTATCAACGCTCTACATAATATCAGAGCACATTACGCATCCTATCTCTCTTTGAATAATAATCTTGATTGAGCTTACAAAGTATCTCTTCAAAGTTTTTTGTGTGTAGATTCTAGAGAGAATTATCCAGGAGCGCATCAACAACTAAGCATGGATTCTTCTTCAGCTATGATCATGTCTCCTTACAACTATCATGAATGTAAGGTCAATATTGGCATTCTATTGTGCAGTAAGGGTCTCTACAGAGTTTCTATGGCTTTAAAAAATGAGCCAAATGCTATTGTTGAGAAAGATAAGTGGCATAATAGAATGGATGAATCCTATGGGTTGCTTTGTCTCTCTATTTCTCTTGATCTTGTTTTTCATCTTGATGGTTTGACCACTCAAAACCAAGTATGGACCAAACCTGAGTCTCTATTTAGAGTACAAAATGAGATAAGAGTACATCAATTGGAGAATGAGTTAATCTCATCGAGTTCAAGCAGTTTTGAATCCATGGAAGAATTCTTCACCAAGTTCAATTCACTTATTCTTATGCTCAAGAAATTTGGAATTGAGAAGAAGGAAGATAAATTAATTATTTCCATCCTTTCAAAATCGGGTCATGAATACTCAGTTTTTGTGTCAACTTTCCATGCTACCAGGCTTGCTATTTTGAATTGGGAAATGCCTTCTTTGAGTTCATTCATTGATTCACTTACTAAAGAGAAAGACAAATTGGTTCATATGGGAGCTCTTAAAAACTCCAAAAGAAAGGACCATGCTCTTATATTTCAAGGAAGTAAGAATTCAAAGTCAAGAGAAAATCAAAAAGTGAAAGAGAAGAATCCAAATTAAGATGATGAAGATGAAGGTTCAAATCTTAATGATGAAGGTTCGAAATCTATGAAGAAATTCAAGAAGAAAAGGACATCATCCAAGTGCTCTTATTGCAGCAAAGGTTTTCATCCTGAGAATAAATGTTTCAAGAATAAAATGGACATCATGTCCAATTTGCTTGAGAAGCATAAGATTGAAGATGAACTAGAGAATCCTGATGAATCCTCAGAGCACTATCACAATGTGCAATACCAAGGTAATAAAAATTGTGCTTTGAGTGCCAGAGTTAAATCCTTTTCTCAATTATCTAATATAGATTCATTTTCTGATATATCAGAATCAGAAATCTCATTGTCTTCCTTGGATAAACCGCCTATCAATTCACTAGAACCATCTCCCTATACTATGTGTTTTTTCACTAGTTCTTAACTTGTCTTTATCCAATTCTTTCTCACTTCATTCAAAAGCTTATTATTTTGATTTAGAAGTAATTTTTCAAGATGATATGCATGTTATGAAATCATCCATGCCATTTACCCATCCTTTGAATACTCCCAAGACTATACAAACCCAAGTTCACTAGTTGATTCCTCATTGGATTCCTATTCAGTGTCACTTGTTTCTGTTGGTTTCAAGTCTTGTCTTTTTTTTACTGGTTATTTTTCCAAGTCATTAGTCATGTTTGGACTTCTATTACACATGTTTCTATCTTATCTGAACATCTAGCATTCATATTTAAAGTCCATATACCATTGATATTTACTCATCCATCAATTTTACCCAATTCCTCATCTTTTTCCTACTATAGCCCTGTATACTCATGGAGACACTATAACTTTGGTATTTGATGCTCCATATGATAATATTTCTGATATTTCAAAGTCTTTTAATCCTCATTTCAGAATTGGGAACGTGCCAAATCAGTTTGAAAGGAAGATACATGGTCTAGTTCACCATTTTGCAGCGATACAAGGAACTGATTGTATTGAGTCTTTTACACTTTGGGAGGGAGTATGTACATATCTATTTTCCTTTAATGATTATGTTTTCAAATAATAGTATGTTATCAGCAATAAGCATTTAGATAATGTTCCTTTGTGATCAGATGATGAGCTACAAGGATCCTCTCCACTAGTTTTTTGCATATACTACAATGATACTCTAGCGCATGATCATGGAGTTGACCACCTCTTCATCAAATTCTTCAAGAAGTAGTTCAGTCATCTCATTCAAGTGAAGAAAAATATCAAGTGAATACATGTTGTTCATTTCAGTGCCAATTCCTTTTTGAGGGATGATTTTTCCCATGTGGTTTTTCCTCTTTCCTCAGTTTTTGGACAAAATAAATTGTAAAGGCTGATATAGCCTTGTTATTGGGCCGTATATACACATATATTTCTGATACTTTTTCAGATACTCCATCATAAAGTAAGACTTAAGGGGGGTGTTACAATATTATAAAATCACTACATACTTATGATATCATTAATTAATCATTTTCGATTAATTTTCTATATTCTAGACTAGGTTGTTGGCCTCTACTTGCACCACTTGGTCAATACTTTCCATATTTACCCCAGGATCGCTTTATACTAATTCTAGATAATATGATTCCAACTATTTGGATTTCCCAGATTAGAAACTGCACCTTCCTGTATTTTTCTACCTTTAGACTGCCTTTCCTGCTTTTCAGTGGATAACGTAAAGCTAGTTAACTTGGAAAATGGTATCTTTTATGGCCAACCCATCCTCCATGATTTTCTCTCTAGATTCCATTATTAGCAAGCTTTTCCATCACTCATCATCACTCCACTCATGCTTTATCCAATTCGTGAGCTCTTGTACTGATTTGGAAACTACTTTAGTCACCTATGGGGGTTTATCCTATTTAGTAAGCCTTCTTTATGAGCTAGCATGAGTTGTCTCCTTACAAACACAATTTTTTCTCTGAAGGATGTATTATTTATGTACACTATTGTTGACTAATGATACATGGAATATTTCTCAATCATTCTTCACTTCTCTTGTGTTCAGTCTCATTATCCCTCTCTCTATTTTTCTTATACATGTTTGTGAGAAATATATTTGTAGCTATATTTCGATATGATATGGTATTTCATGTTGGGAAATTTGATGGTGCTTTGTAGCTTTCTAGGCTAGCCTCCGGTGTTGGCATGGTTTTGTTTCTCCCCCCCTCACACATCTTCTTTTTATGGATGGGATGCGACAAGGGGTATAATACTTGTCGTGAAATCCTTTCCTTGGATGGTCTTCTATACTTTTCCCATGTTAGAAACATCCAATGCTTACAGGTTACTGGAGACTCAAAAATTATTATTGACCGGTATCTTCATAGATTAGAGCTTCAGGTCATCCTATTAGAGTGGTGGAAACACTGTATTCGACTCTGGAAGGAATCCTTCTTATCTATCTCTTTTCATCATGTATTTTGGGAAGTTGATTCAGATGTTGATTCATTTTCCAAGAAAGGTTTGTCTTCTCCTGAGGGAATTATTCAGTTTAAATAACAGAGAGTTAAAGTTTTGATCTCTCATGGATCCATTCCTTTTTATGATGTATAGTGCTTGGTCCCGTTTTCTGATGTATCGAGTTTTTATGACTCTTGGCATGATTAGACTCTCTGATAAGATGGGATTTTGGAAACTCTTGTGAATGTATTGTATAGTTTTGATACTTTTTTTTGTATATGGCTATTATAGAAGGATTACGTATTATGTGTCAACATTCGGGATGACTGATGTAAATAGAACTATGTATAGTTTTATTCATATTTATGAATAGAACTATAGATTTTTCCTCGTGAAAAAAAAACTGGGAAGTTATGCATTTCAAGTGTATTAAAAAAAGTCATGCATGACTTATATATATATCTGTGTGTGTGTGTGTGTGTGTGTGTGTGTGTGTGTGTGTGTGTGTGTGTATCTTTTTTTTCTTTTTTGTTGTTTTTACATCATTTCTTCATATTTTATTACTATCCCCCTTTTTTCATTATTTTATTAATTTGTGTTTTATTATTACTTCTTTTTATTTCAAATATCAAGCCCTCTGAGGATTTATAGTGTGAATGGGGCCACACCAATACAAGTTAATCCAACAGACAATGGAGACGCACGGCTTATTGAAGATATATAACAATGTGATGCAACGAATTTCTTCATGAAGGGGTTAGCTCTTCAAGCGACATAGACTTATGACTAGATTGGTTGAGGAATCATAAGGTTCGTTTTGGAACATCTGGGGCTTGTAATAAAATTCAATGAGTTGTGTTAGATTTGTGATGGCGATCTCATCCAATATGTCTAGGTTTGACGAAAAAATTCTCGCTTTCACTAAACTCCAAAAATATGCACGCAAGAATTTTTAATGAAAGTTGAGGCATTGTGCTTGTAAATAGCTCACCCAATATTACTTATGTTAGCTTTCCCATTCACTACAACAAATCTTGGAATTAGCGTCCATTTTTAGTGTAATTTTTTTTTACATTGAGTGGTCAAACTAGACGCTAAATGGAACGCATCATGGACAAAACTTAAAGCGTCCCAAAAAACATCTTTTTTTGCTTCCTAAATAGCATCCATTATGACGTCCAAAATAGTGTCTCTTTTTTTGCTTCCAGAATAGAGTCCAACTTTGCTTCCTAAACAACGTCAAGGTTTGCTTCTAGAATAGCGTTCAACTTTGCTTCCTAAACAACTTCGAGGTTTGCTTCCTAAATAACGTCCTACTTTGCTTCCTAGCGAGTGTCTGCTTTTGCTTCTTAAATGACACCCCCGTTAGCGTCATATTTGCATCCTTAATAGCACCATGTTAGCATCCAAATTAGCATCCATTTTTGCTACCACTTTAGCATTCCATTTTGCACCATGTTTTACTTCCAAATATGTGCCAATTTTCACTTCCAAATTTGCACCAATTTTTGCATCATGTTTTGCTACCTAAATGATGCCAAATATTTCTTCTATTGTTGCACCATATTTTGCTTCCTATGTAGCGCCATGTTTTGCATCCAAAGTAACGTCTTATTTTGCTACCATATCAACGCCATGTGTTGCATCCTTTTTAATGCCTACTTTCGCGTCTCTCATGTTTTGGTCACTAATTTAGTCGTTTTTAGTATTTAACTGATATTATAATATCATTAGGGCATGGTGGAATCGAACCACCAACCTCCTGCTTGTAAGGCAGGCACTCTTCCATTGAGCTAGAGCCCTTTAAGAATTTGAGAACCTAACTTACAGAGTCCTCTATAATGGTAAAAAGGATCAATACACAACTTTGAGTATCTAATGGTCGAACAAGGCAACATAGAAAGAGGCTTTTGTAATACCAGAAAGGACACTCATCAACATCAACAATGTTGCATGTATCAGAATATGACAATGTAATAGTACCAATTTGGTTACCTAAAATCATGTAGCTTGGGCATTCTGGTTATATCTTGACCTAATAAGCCATGTGATTAGCAATACACATTAGTGCATGCACATGACCAGAGAAAAAAGCAATGTTCCACCAGTCTAGCTAGCAACCAAATTATGACAGCCTGGTTACAAACATGTAATATCTTGGACCTTATTCTAGTAGACAGACAATTCTACTGTTGGTCCTAGCTGCATGTGATTACACATGAGATAAGTTATAACTTATGTACCAACATAGTTACCTACATAAGATTAGTTATAACAGAGTGGGGAAACAAGAGTGAAAACAAAGAGTGTGTGCCTTGAAACAGATTTTATATCATTGCAATGAATTGTGAATTGTCGATTCAAGCATTTAAAAGCATGAGAATTGAGAATTAACTGTAGAAATGCATATGGGAAATAGCATGGGTGCTATAAGGAAACTTAATTCCAATGTCTTTAAAGATATGTAAGGCACAGCAGGAATATACCACTCACTAAATATGTTGGGGGGTGGGGTTGAAGGTATTATGGAAGGAATTTTCAGTGGAAATAGCATACACTGAGAATCTACAATATCTTCCTGAACATAAAAAAAATGGCGAGTACAAAAGAGTAATGTGGCTGAACTACATTGGGTGGATAATGGCACTCATTATGATGAAGGGATCAAAGGGATCAAAAAGAAAGTTTAGAGAAAAGACTAGTACCATTTCTAAAATACTGACCATTTTAAGAACTCCCTAGGAACGGTTTGTTGGCGTCCATTTCTTGTCATTTTCTAGGAACTTTTCCAGGTTGTATCCTTCAGGAGATGGGTCATTCCCATAAAACGAATGCAGTAACAATAATTTCATCCTGTAGAGCGTATTTTATGCCCTCATTTGGATATAAAGGAAATGAGTGTAAAGTTTAAGAAAAACCAACAAGAAGCTTAGGTTAGTCTGACCTAATATATTGCTAGTAATCAAATACTTAACAAAAGTAAGCTATGCCATAATTCATCTAGTTATCAGTGAGAAGCTAAAGTTACCAGGATATAGATAGATATATGTACATATATGAGAACAAATTGGATACAATATGGTTGGATATGCATATATAAAAATACATGTAAAATATGTGTGAGCATTTATAATTCTTGAAATATAACTGAATGACTATATTAATATTAAACCATCGTATGTAAACAATAAATAAAAATAAGTCTCGTCACTTTACATATTATATATCACAGCATATCATCACTCATTCAAAATATCATGTAATAAATTCATTATCTTCATATGAGTATTGAGATGGCATTGATTATCAGTTTTTTTTCCACTGTCGCTAGAATCTTATTTGACACCATTAACAATAGATCCATCATAGGATGATAGCTTGACCTTGGGTTTAAACACTAATATCTGATAGGGTTTGATTTCTCATGTAGGGTTTCAAAGAATCCCCGTGCATCAACCAGGTTTTGCAATTCTAGGATGAAGAAGAAAATATCGGCACATATTGGGAAATCAAAAAAGATGTCAATAGCCATTGCAATTTGCGCAATGGAAATGAAACCCTATGAAAATATATAAACATTCACACAAACCCTTGAACGACAATCAGGTATTAAAACAGGGCACAAGAAGTATATATTTTGATGTGGCAAATGCAGATAACAACAACAATGTACATCGCATACATCAAATAAGAGAAAACAAACGGGGATGAAAAATAGACCGACGTACCTTAGCGAGCCATGCTGGAAATCCCTTGACCTTTGGGCTTGTGACAAAACACATCTAAACACTGTCAAGTTTTAGCCAAAGGTGCCAATTGGCATTGATTCATTGGTGAAGTTGATGGATTGTTAAGCCGGGCACCAGGGTACAATTCTTGATGTGGTTTTCCCCACCTGCATGGCATGAGTTTTGAATAAAGAAGGGTTGGTGCAAAATTTTGGCAGTATAGATATCTCTGAGAAATTGATGAACTACATTTATATTTGTTATTGTTGGTTTTAGGTTTCAACAATACTGTGAAATATATACATTTATGTTTGTTCAACAATACTGTGAAAGATTAAATAACTGGGTGGAACTTCATGATAAAAACCTAGTAGATCTTGTAGTTTTTGGTGATTCTCATTTTACAATGCAAACAATGGCAACAAATGAAGTATTTTTATTAAAAGCAAACAATGGCATGAATACATGGAGCAACCCAAATCCAAACAACAATAGGAATCTAATCAAGCTCATCTCCTAAAGCATGGTTTTTCTTTTATTCTCAAATTGACAATATTATTTTTTCTTTTATTTTCAAATTTGACAAGGGCAATATACAACTTCTGTTTAGTGAGTACAACCAAAGTTTCCCTGGATTTCATTTATTTCCTTCATTGTTTTAGATGAAGGTAGTTTTTTCCACTTCCTTAGAATTACCCTAGGCCCAAAGGTATCAATATACGTGTAGTGTAAAGAACTCAAAATATGTCAAGTTTTCTATACATCAACAAGCAAACAAATTTACCAAAGCATGTAAAACTCTTTTTACCCTCCTATATTCCTTGCTGACTAATTCTTCTACATATATATATTAAGCATCTGCACTAGCAATCCTTACAAGATCCACATCTTGATAACCATTCTTAATTCAGTAATGCTTCTACAATCTAGAAAATTTTGACCTCTTAAAAGTTAAAGATCACAAAGGTTTGTCAAGTCTGATGCACCTTTGTGATCTTTCAGAGGTCTAAGAGGTCCTTAATGCTAAGGTATTTTTCAAATTTCAATTAGATAACTGACATAAATATGAACAACAATATGTAACAGTACTGAACAAGATGGTACAAAACAAAGGCATCTGAATACAGAAAGTTGAAACGCAACTGATAGTGGAAACTCAATCAATGGAGAGTACATAATGCCAGACAAGAGGACTAATAACTTACTTTGTGAGCATCTTGTTCCATCATCTTCTTTGGCATTCTCTGGGGATCCTGGACAACAATATTACCCTCGTAGTGGGGCTCTGTTCAAGAAAGCATACATCAAGTAAAATATTAGTGGCAAGCAAACAGTTTTATAACAACAATTTGAAACTTCCAAGCAGATTATTAATTAGACTAATTTCATAATATAAAGTTTAAAACTTTAAACTCACACTGCATTTCAGTCTTGTATTAGTTTCAGCCATAGAGATTAATGGGGTGAAAAGGGAGTCAGAAAAAAAAATCACCTGTTGAGTAGTCGAATGCACTAGGGGGGAATTCAACACTTAGTGGCGGGCCATCTTCTTGATATTCATCACTGTTACGGAGAGAAATTCCTATGGCTTGGGGTACCACAACAGATAGCTTGACACCAGAAATCAATCCTTTCCAATATGCAATAGAAATTAAATGTCTAACACTAAAGGATCAGACCTCGTACCTTATTCCGGACGGTTGAAGTAGATCCCCGTTGAGCTTTCCAATCTTCAGCTTGAATTGATCTGTTACTTCCTCAACAACAAGTAAACAATACAAGCATTCTATATATCATGGTGTTAGATCTATTCTAGCATATATAATCAATAATGTAAAAGCATTTGACATAATCAAACCCGCGTATATACGCGCTTATAGGTTTAAAAGTCGCGTATATCATTTTTCATGTGTTTTTAGGGATGATCAAGGAAACATCAAAGGACAAAAAGTGGTCCATAGGGTCTAAGGAGTTTGTAGCGGGACAGGGGAAGGCCATACAAAGTGTGATTCACCTAGAGTGGTGAAATCCGCTATAACAGATGCCCCCTAATGTGTGAGGTCAGAGGGGTCATACGATGGCCGAAATACATTATAAGTCCATCCCAAAAGTGGAGGGATGAAGGATTCCAAATGGAAGACCAACCACCCAATCAGCATAGTACAGTAATACAACTCTGCATATAACTCCAAATACATATAGCAGTCCCGGATACATAAGAGTACAATGGCCATGAGTAGGCATGATACATGATATCACATATGTGGTCATCGCCACGTACAATATACATAGATCAGAATCTCCATGATGAAGATATACAAAGGACCATGATCTCCAAAATGGCTGAAGATATATAATAGATCAAGATCTCCATAGTGGCTCAAAATATCTAACATATACCGGAATCAAGTCACGAGAGCTAAAATCTCATGAACACTGGCACGATCAAGGATGTAGCATATAAGAGATGCCACCAATCTGGAAAGTCTTCTACACAAACCACTACGAGTACATGTCCTACTATGCGAATAGAGGTGTCGAGGTCGAACATAGTAGTCCATCGTCTGATTACCGGTCATTAATGTATACCGTTAACAGACGCGAGATCACCCACCGATAATGAAAATGGGAATCAAGGTACTAGAGTGCAAACTAACAAGTGTGAATAAATGTGTTGAGGTCAAACACTTGAAAGGATCCATCGATTAAGGGACATTGATGTATTCCCAAGAAACTGTCGATGGCGAGAGAACTTGCCACTAATGACTACAAGTCTCAAGGCACTCAAAATGACTCTAGACTCCAATCCCAGAATAAATGATCTGAAGTCGATGGGATGAAATCCGATGGAAGGAGGGCATTAAGGCATCCCCCATCATCCAACACGAGGTACTCAGCAAAGCTGTATAATGTGGAAGGACTCGATCATAAAGTGCACAAACCAATAACTGTACCGGGAATGGCCGACATGCAAAGTCAAGATAACTGAAGAATGGTCGACTCAGGTTTCAACTTCCTTCGAACAAGAGCATAACGACGTATGGTGACTGAATGAAGGCAGCATAGATTCGATATACAAACTGGGACATCTCTGTGACGCAGGAGGCATCAACAGAGGCTCCATAGGGACTGGAAGCTTAACCAGTCGGTGGAGATAAACTCAGATAAACGAGTACAGCTCCTAAAGTCAAACTATAACC
>LPNX011101593.1:5364-21285 GCA_001517045.1 Pseudotsuga menziesii
GGAACATTGTTCCACTATGTCCAACATAAAAAAAAAATGTCTAGGGATTAAATTAGAGGGTATTATACCATGAGACTCTTGAAAGGTCTCTTTTCTTCCTCATCTTCACCATCATCCTCTCCTTCGCTCTCTTCTCCAAGGATTGTCCCTTGCTCGGGTTCACAATAGAGAATTTCAATTTTTTAAAATACTTTTGTCCAAATACAAATACTTATCTTTTGTTGTTTTGTGGGGTCCATCTTGATCTCTGCATCCTTGCAGAAATCACAGTAGTCCTCTGACCTTCATATTCTTTCTTGTCGGAATCCCATTAAAGAAAATGCAATCTTGATCTTCACACATTACCAAGGAAAATGACATGATCTTGATAAATTCGCCATTGGTTCATACATGGAGAGTACTAGAAGAAGAACTCCTTTTGACGATCCTTCGTACTTTTTTCAAAATTGTCATTCCTTGAATTTCTTGTGTGGAGTATATGCATCGATATCAGCAGTTGAGGCTTGGTGTTTTCTCTTTTTTGATTTGCAACACTTTTTGGCATAGTGACCATACTTCTGACATCTAAATCATTGAATATGAGAAAGATCCTTATTCTTCTTTTGTTTTGGATTGGGACTTGATATTTCAACTTTTCCTTTTCTTCCATGAAACTTTCTTCTCTTACCTTTTCCCTTCTTGGAATGAGGTGTAAGGGCATGGTTTTCTTCATGTTGAGTGCCATGCAATATGCCTCTAGCTTCAAGTATAGTCTCTTCTTGTGTAAGGTTTGTCCACAATCGATCAAACTTGGGAAATTTGGATCACCCACTAATACTCTGAATGAATAGTTCCTAGGAGGAGGGGAAACCATTAAGAGTCATCATGATAAGTTCTCTATATTCAATCGATTCTCCAATGGTGCTCAATTGATCTCTTAGCTTAGACATATTCATGAGGTAGGACGCAATTGATCAGTCTGACTTTGTCATCTTGATGTCAGAGAGTTGTTGTCTTAAGGAAAGAGCTCTATTGATGTTGTTATTTTCAAATAATTTCTTCAAGACTCCAAACATATTTTTGGTTTTCTTCTTCTGAGAAATATGACGTACCAAGTGGTATTTTACTGCATCTATCAAGATCCTTGTTTCCTTCACATCATTCTTCCTCAATTTATACTTCTCTGCTTCTTCTTCTGGTTATGGTACCTTTTCATTTACAAACTTTAGAAGCTCATTCTCCTCTAGGATAATGAGTATCACAGACTTCCATGACTTGAACTTGGAATCCCCACCAAGTTTATCTTCCACCTTCACATTATTCATCTTGACTGGAACATTGAGATCTAAAGACTGACCTAGAAAACCTAGCAGGAGAGGGTCAAAATTGAAGTTTAGATTCTTGCAAATCTGATTCCACAGATAAATGCGCCCTCCTAGGGCGAGTTCAATAGACGTTGTTTTCTCCTAGAACTATGGACAGAGTAGTAACAAAATGGAATCCCTAGTTTCTAATACCGATAGAATTTAGGTCAAAACTGAAAGTTCTTGAAATGAGGATTTGCTTCCACAGAAAGATGTGTTGCACCAATGCGAGTTGGAGAATGTCAATACTGAACCAAATAAGTGGATAGAATGGATTGAATCAAGAAACCCTATATATTGACCCCGACAGAATTAGGTCAAAAGTTGAAAGATCATCTATCCATAATTTTCCTCTATAGAAGGGTGCGCCCTTCTGGGGCGAATTTCACTATGCACTTTTCAAGATAAAATTGAGGTTGTAAAGCTCTGAAGTATGGAGCCCTATTTTTTTGCAATGGTATCTTTTAGAACTGCTCTGATACCATGATAGTTTTTAAAAATAACAGTATAATTCCCATATTATATGCAGCAGAACATATAGTATGATCACTAAAAGAACAACCAAGTACATAAAAAATAGACACAATATTTTGACCTGGGAAACCACAAGGGAGAAAACCTAGAAACCTTCTAATAGAGATCTCAGTTCAAAGTACATGCATATACATCCATATACATAGTAATCACGTATATCAGAAGATCAACCCCAAGAACAAAGGAGAAAATTCTCCACATATAATGAACCCTATAAAAGACTTCTTCTAGCTTGTAGCGAACTTCTTCCTTGACTGGAGTGAACTTGCCTAGGTGAAAATGAGTGCGGTTACTTCTTATTTATATTTGAATCTATGTTATCTTGTTTGCTTTAATCTAGGGCCGACTTGCACACTTAAACTAGGACAACTTGTCGTTTATGCAGAATAATCATTCTTTATTATTATATTTTTTGAGGCCGACTTGGTGAGGATTCCTCACACAGCTACTACATCAACATTACATTNAGAATAATCATTCTTTATTATTATATTTTTTGAGGCCGACTTGGTGAGGATTCCTCACACAGCTACTACATCAACATTACATTTTCAATTCGATGTGATTTTAAGATATATATTCCTATGTAGAGGGCATATTATTCATCATGATTGTTGGTGGTCATTTAGAGTCTCTAGAAATAAGTTAATCATATGTGTATGTCAGGGTCTATGCAGATCCCCCCCCCCTTCCCCCACGCTCCTTCCATCCTTGAATTGAATTCGAAGCCTCCATTAAAGAAGAGTTTAAAGAACTTGTGATAGTTTAACAAGCCCCAAAAGCCATACTCTTGTAAATATGGTCTCTAAGCTAATTTCTACTGGTTTATAGAAGATAGATTTGGACCAAGGGGGGATCTCAAATACAAGATCTCTTACCCAAGAAATTTCATGCAGGAAAATACGATATTCATGTTTAAATACTTGCATCTTGTGAGAAGAAAGAGATTCAAATAAAAAACATATAGGTTTGATGGTTGTATGCCTAGGATTAGCGACCTCTGCATTAAGTATCATCTTGTTTCAAGCGAGCCAAAATTTCCAACAAACTTATTTGGGAAGGTCCATCCATATTATGGTTAGGTTAGGTTTGAGATGCAAGGATCCTAGTTAGTAGTTTTTCAAATGCAAGAACAAATTGCACCAAGCATAAGAAAGTGTTTTAATTTTCCCTACTTCATTTGTAGCATCATCCCAAATTGATTGAGCATAATCACATTCTAGAAAAAAGAGGTTTTGTAGTCTCATCCTCCGTGAGGAATACTGCACAGTGAGAGGGTCCTTGTCTATTTTGTTTTGTGATATTTTCCGTGTATTTTCCAATGTGATAATTGTATCATGTGTCAATATCTAGTAGAAGGCATTTATCTCTCACAATCACTTGGAATATAACCTCATTAAAATTTTATATTTTAGTTGCATACCTAAAGCTATTATTAATTTCTAAATTACCCTTTTAAAAGAAAATATAAATCGTTTCCACATTTTTTATTGTATTAAGATGTTAATACTAGTGTTAAATATAAACAAATAAACTATATAGAATATCATTTTTTATTATATTAAGATGTTAATACTAGTGTTAAATATAAACAAATAAACTATATAGAATATCATTTTTTATTATATTAAGATGTTAATACTAGTGTTAAATATAAACAAATAAACTATATAGAATATAATTGTTGTTAACATTCTATATAGTCTATAAGGTTTATTATGGTTAGTCAATTAGAACAATATAAGGCATAAGTTACCCACCAAATAGTCTATAAGGTTTACAATTAAGTCAATTAGAACAATATAAGTCATAAGATTACCCACCAAATAATTGGTTTTTGCAACCCATCATTGACAAATGTTGTTATTGGTTTTTGCAACCCATCATTGAAAAATTATTTGTTTTTTGCAACCCATCATTGACAAATGTTGTTATTGGTTTTTGAAACCCATCATTGACAAATGTTGTTATTTTTTCCAAAAGGGTAGGGGCCTGACAAGTCATCCTGGGCTCTGGGATGGTGAGCTTCTTGTTGAGTCTAAACATGCAGAGCCCCCACATACCCTTTGCACTACATGTTGATTAATATTGATAAGGCTGGGCTTTATAAACACTAAATAGATCAACTTCTCTATCAATGTTGGACAAATCCCAAACACTGAATCAATCTGCACCGTTCAGTCCAGATCGGACGATTGTTGAGTCTCCTGGATGAATTTTGCTGCAGATTTCATTTCATCGATCGCCTTGCTTCTTGCATCAATCACCTTAGAATGTAATCACTATTGATGCTTGAATTGGGGTTTATGCAGATCAATTGGTGAAAAAATATGCCCAGCTTGGTGTCTTTACCAGTTGACAACTATATTTGCATTGAAGTTTAGAGGAGAGCCGACGTGGACAATTTACAAGAATTAGAGGTGGTCAAGTATATGACCATAACGCCAATTGTCAAGAAGCATGTAACAAATATAAAGTAAAATATTAATCAGATTAGTTAATTATTATATGAAAGGGTGTAACCTTTCATTCTACACTTTCAAGCCTATAAAGGCGAGTTTCATTTGTAATCATTATCATCATCTAATACATTATTAGATTTCATTATTAAAAATGATAATCGGATTCGACTAGTAATGGACCAATCGGATTCGGTTGCTCCAAGTGGTATCAGTGCGACATAGAGCTAGAATAAAAGATGACATTAGGAAATACTCAAGCTTTGAGGACAAAGCTCCCTTAAAGGGAGTGGCAATGTAACAAATATAAAGTAAAATATTAATTAGATTAGTTAATTATTATATGAAAGGGTGTAACCTTTCATTCTACACTCTCAAGCCTATAAAGGTGAGTTTCATTTGTAATCATTATCATCATCTAATACATTATTATATTTAATTATTAAAAATGATAGTCGGATTCGACTAGTAACGGACCAACCAGATTCGGTTGCTCCAAAGCATAAGAATTCCAGTGGAAATCATTGGAAAATTAATGAAACCTACTCTTCTTCTTAATTTAAGAAATAGTGATTTGTTATGATTGATTGGATATTTTGGGACCAGATTGTGATTTGAGATAAACCATTTTGTTTGATGAAGATTGATGGTGTAAAATGTGTGATAGTAATATTGAATCCAAGTAATGTGATTAATTGAAAATGCATAGGACTATGAGGGTATTTATCACAATTAAGGAACGTTGAAAAAGGATACGAATGGTTCTGTCATAATTTTCCCCATAATCTCCTTATGTAAAGAACACAAAAAATGGGTGTGATGAGTTCATGTGTGGGAAGCAGCAAGTCTATCCTAGATTTAATGAAACCATTGTCCATATAGATTAAGTAATTGTTGCACCCTTGTTCTTTCCTGGATAATAAAAGGTTATCGAACAAGATAAAGCACGGCGTGCGACTTCCAAGTCTCTCTTTGTAATTTTTTAACTCCTACTAAACTCGAAGGATATTTTGTTGTGCTTGGGTAGATAAGAAAATGCACGAAAATGCGAAATATCATATGCATTTTTAGGTAGCAAGAATTTGGGTCCATATGGTTGATTTCCCTCGCTTGTGGGGTGCAAGAGAACTCTATAATATCTACATGATATACTTGCAATTTGAATGAAAGGCATGGTTTCCTATGATGGCATGGATCAAAAACTTCACATCCTCATCACATGCTACAAAAGGTTTTTAATCCTAATTTATTACAAAAAACTTTAGAATGTTCATCTAATTAGTGATTTTTAAGGGACCCTACAGGTAAGCAAGAGCCTAAATGCAAAAGAGACGCATAGCATAAATGAAACCACTTGCTTGTGAAGATCGAGCTTATTCTTCCTACCTTACTCTACACTAGGAAGACACAATTATAAGTGAAATGAAAGAGACACTTAAACCACTGTATCACCCCAACAAAAACGTGAGATCGCCCTATGTGTTTGGTAGCAATCTAAAACAAGGATACACTAAATAACTTGCAAGAATAGGTTGGAAATTGGAACATTTATCAATATGTGGCTGAAACTAAAATGAACTCTTGATGATGGACAGGGATAATATAAAAGTAATTTTTGGTACACGATCCGATAAGATAGCCTCACATATGATCCATGAATAAGATAGCCTCTCATATGATCCAATAACCTTTCATTTTTATTCTTATTTAGGTCATCTACCCAAACCCCAAAAAATAAGGGTTTAGAGGGGGCTACAAACTTGAAGAAAAAAATTTGTCGCCCTCTTTCATTACCATTTATGAAGCTCCACATAATGCATGCGATAAATAATCAGATCTAGAAAAACAAATCAACTCGTGATTTAAGGATTGATATTTTCTTTTGGAAGGATAAAAATTGTTTCCATATATCAAAGATTGTGCATCAACGCTTTCAATGCCAATATCCAACTATGTGTTTCACTAATCCTCTTGGATATGTTGTGGAAACAGGCTTGGATTGACTGTGGAAACAAGAACAAGGTTTATCATTTTGGAAATAATCAACAATTATTGCATTTCATGTCACAACATCTTGTTTAGGCATTATTTCAAACACTTGGCATGCATTATCTAAGGGAATTAAAACATGTCTATAAGGGATTGGAATCTTGGTGGGGAAGGAAACACCTTTGCTTTTCCATAAAGTCAATACTCAGTGGACCTTTACTATAAATATTGACACCATGGTGACTACCCAATATCAAGCATTTATTAGGGAAGTTTAAACTCTCAACTCTTGACATTCCATAGGAGATGCAAGCAACTTTAATAGACTTTCCTATGCCCCATATCGTTTTAAAGATATAACAATGGACCTCTATTGTAAACTTTGAATCCACGGTGACTACCCAATTTCAAGCATTTATTAAATAGGTTTAAACTCTTGGCTCTTGACATTGCACAATATATGCAAGCAGCGTTACTTGACTTTCCTATGCCCTGGAATGTTTTAAAGATCTAATGATAGCAGGAAGTGGAAAATTATAGAAGGGAAAATTAAATTGTTTTGAATTTTAAAAACTAATTTACCTACCTCTTTTTGTTGGGATTTGAATTACATTCTTTGGTAAGTAACATGAACTTCTCTCACTCAAACATGGACAATATCAGACAAAAATATATGTTCAAACCCTGACCTGCAACGAAGAGTGAGGAATAACGCCATTGCGGATAAATTCTATAACAACTGTGCATTAAACCTTACTTGAACTCTCTTGATCTACAACCCAATTTAAAAGCAAAACTTAGCCAAAGGAGTTTGAGATATTTGCAAACGTTTCAGTCATTGAAGATTGTTGGCAAGCCTCTAATGCCTTCTTGGCATGTGGATTGAAGAAGGACTCGATAATGGTTTGCTTCAAACCATTTGATGGAGCTATGTGAGTTGGTGGTGCATTTTAGGGATTCCTGTAGAAGGAAATTGAACAGTAGAGCAAACACAACCAAATGGTTCTCCTAGCATATTTGAAATCCTACTTTCATGTCTTTTGACACATTTTTTGTTCTTCCACCAAAAAAACATGTTACGTCATTTTTTAGTTACCTCCCATATTTTCAAATTGTCAAAGAAAGAGATGAACATAGGATACATTATACATAATAATAACAACTATTGTTACATTAAAGTGAAATGAAAATTGTTATAATAAAAATAAAATAAAAAATCAGTTTAAGGATGGAAAAACTTTGATGAACAATGCAATCTAGGTGAGGTATCGATAATATATATCCTCATCATACATTAAAAGAAGTAGGCAATGAGCTAACATCATCTTCAAAAACAAATTTACACCTAATATTTCAAAGAAAATTTACACCTAATATTTCAAAGATAATATTGAAAATCAAAAGCCTTGTAAAAGCAAAACAAGCCAAAGGCCAACAATCACCAAAAAAAACAACACAATAATAATCCTCATAATGAAAAAAAAAAATAATAATCCTACAAATATGTCCATCTATGAAAACTAACAATCCAAGAAGATGTGCTTAATAGCCTTTGAGCAATAGGGAAAAACATTTGAAATCCCACTTTGGACCAAATGGGTCAAGCAAAAACTCATAGCTTATGGGAAAGTTGAATGCTCCAAACAAACACTCATGTTATTTATTTATTTTTAGTATTAAGAATATGGAAACCTATCTACACCCTTGTCCATAGGATTGTGAGGGTATTTATCACCATTAAGGAATGTTGAAAAAGGATACGAATGGTTCTGTCATAATTTCCCCCAGAATCTCCTTATGTAAAGAACATAAAAAATGGGTGTGATGAGTTCATGTGTGGGAAGCAGCAAGTCTATCCTAGATTTAATGAAACCATTGTCCATATAGATTAAGTAATTGCTGCAAAAATTACATTCTTGAAATGACCTAGATAACTTCAGTCAACCAATTTGAATGTTCAAGTTCCTGCAGCAAAACAAGAAATTAAGTTGGTTCCCAAACCAGTCATTGAGAGTGACATCTTCTGAAACTTTATTTTGGAGATTTTTGTCAACAAGAAAAATAGATGTTAATTAGAAACTAAACCTTTTGAAACTTTGTAAGCACTCTAGTCGATCAATGCAAGAAGAATAGATGATGAATCCATTGCGAAATACTCAGCAATCGTAAGCCTTAAGACGCTATTTGAAGCCCGCAGGGGGTTTGTAGAACAAAAGAAGTAGCTCAAAGGAGTTTGTAGGAGCCCGCAGAGGGCATGAGGGAGACCAGAGGGTGACTGCAGAAGCTTAGACAGGGATTAAGATGCGTGCAGAGGGTTTGAAGAAACCAGTAGACATGAAAAGAAGAAAAAGCCCACGTTCTGGAAGAGAAAGAGGAACGCATGCAGAGACTCAGGGACCGTTTGATCGGATGATCGACGGTGGTGATCAACTTCGTCGTTAGGAATTATCCCACATTTTCTATGAAGTTTGATTTACATGTTTTTATATAGCTCTACCATCCCTATACTTATCGACGCGTAAGAGCAAAGGTCATGGTGGGGGATCTCGGTGATTGGACTCCACGAGAAGATCAAGTTTGCCACACGAGGGAGAACGATAAATTATCTTCGAGAAAAGTTCTCCCTGGACCAAACATGAAAGTTGTTTTGAGGTTAATCTGTTCACTCGACTGGATAATATTTTTCCTTGCTCGCTAATAAATCGACTAATTAGGCTCTTATTTTTATACAACTTATCATATTGTACAAGATTTCTTACATAGGTTATAACATTACGTTTAGATACAGTATCGGGGGATATTTCCAGGGCTTATCCTCAGGGAATTGAATAGTCTCAATTATTTAAGCTGCTTCCCTGCCACCCCTAGGTTTTTAGAAGGCATATCTTCCCAAGCCAACTATTTCTCTATACTATATACAAAAAAGTATCGAGTCTACCACTTTTTGACCCTCCAACCCCTTTGTGTGTCGATCTAAATTATATCCCATACCCTTCTATCATCACCATCCCAGAGCCCAAGACAACCTATCAAGCCCCCTAACCTTTTGGCAAATGTGGCATATAAATGATATCCAATCAGGCCCCCTAACCTTTTGGCGAACGTGGCATATAAATGATATCGATGAACCCTCCCTTGTATTAGTTACAAAGTTTCGTTATCATCCATAACCAATTCCATTATGCACTTTTAAAATCATATTCTCTATGTAATAAATAATATAATTCTTTACATGTTGTATTTCTCTTTTTATGGCAACTTTTAGAATTAATCTTGCAGTTATGTTAAATAGTTTATCTCATTTAATTTAGTTTAGTTTTCATTTCTTTTGATCTACTACTAAGGATTTCACAACCCCTTAGTACGTGCAATTTGCACTAGTGGGTGAGAAATCACTCACAACACCCTCTTACGTATAAATTTAATTCTAACTATGCCCCCTTTGGGTCATAGGTCATATCAATATTGAACTTCTTTAGATGAGAATTCAAAGAAAATATCAATAAAGAGATGCTTGATTGATTCTAAACATATGATATGGTATAACTTCAAGCCTATTTTGAGGCTCTTCAACAAAATGAAATTTTGATGCAATACGCCAAATAGATATCAATCAACTTTGGGATAAAAAAAATCTAAATGATAAAGTTGTTGGGAAAGTAATTAAATTTCTAATAGCACATCTCAATGAGATTTACTACCTCTTGTAATAAATGACAAAACAATTATGACAATGAACATTGGAAGGGTGACTGAAAATTTTGATATAGACAACTCAAAATAGATGAAATGTCGTAGATCAAGCTAGTAAATCTCTCAAAAATAAATTTACTCATAAGTATAAGATTGGTTTACCTTTCCCAAGGATCGAGGAACAAAGACTATCGAGAGAAAATTATTATATTTAAAATATTATGGCTGGAAGGAAAAATATAAAAGGATTGAGCGATTTGACAAAATCTCTCAATTGAAAACATATGATAAACACATCGGGCCATAAAATTGAGATAGTATGTGTACTAAACTCCACAACATAATCTAGGGAGTGTGCAAACCTATTAGGTGTTGTGAAATGTGTATGCAAACTACATAATTCTAATGATGTCACAGTAAAACAAATTAACAACTATGGCACCACATTCCATTTCACCTTCCATAGACTAAGATAGGGGATTTATACTTCATCTCTTCTTACTATACGCTAGAAGTTGGATAGAGGTAGGAATCTTTCCTAGTAAATGTAGGAGTTAATAAAGTGAGGAGGCTCACTCGATTCAACTAAGCAATGTGTGTATACTAGACTAGAGAAATAATTGTAACATCAACTAATAATGTTTATAAATTCACAAGGTCCACAGCAAAGCAGTAATCATTATAATGTAAAGAAGTAAAGACAAGCATAGAAATACAAGAAAAGAAGAATGTTGTTGTAAAATTAAAGCATGGAATTGTGAAGAAGACCAATTAATATATTCTATAGAAGTCTAATTAAACTCATATCATAAATTCTACATACACAAATGAATTGAAAAATAGGGTTCTTATTACCTCCCCTTGAGTGGACCCTACCCAATGGAGCTCTTGGGACCCTAAAAACACTTATGTAAATTAACTGTGTCTCTCTAGAAAAAATCGAAACCATCTTTTATGGCATCAAACAACAAGTGAAATGATAAAAAGAATCCTAACTAATCCAATGGTTGAATCCTTGATTAATGTGTGATGTCCCTATATTGCCTCTTTTTTGGCATAGTTGAATTATGAGGGTTGTTCTCCCTCCTCTACTAATTAAAATTCCAAGATACAATTGAGATTTTGGAGGAGATCAAAGTTCTTGAGGAATATATTTATATGTCCTATTATTGGAAACCTAGATTTCATTCTTCCTTTTGGGGAGGAAAATAATCACATGTATTCGTCACCTGTTAATTGATTGATATGTAATAGGTATTCGAAGAAGGTAAGTAGTGTGAAGACAAACCCCTCTTGATGGATTGGAATGATATTGATCTAGAAATTCATCATAAATTATACAATAATATTCTTGCTTGCAAAACCACATTATCTCATGTAATACAAACCACAAAATAAACTCAAAAGTACTTAAGATAGTACACATACATTATCGTTAGAATGTGTTTTAATGCTGTCTAGTGACTTAATGTAATATTGTACGTAGTTTCATAATCATGATCATTATAACATCATTTGTGGGGAATTTATACATGTAACTTGCCCTCATTAGAATTTTATATCATTGCACATGGAGATAGTTTTGGGAGTTATTAAGTGGTGACTGTTTGTCAATTAACATTGACCTACACTAATAGGTTATTTTCATCTACCACTTATTCCTTATCTATTAATGATCTTATCATTTACATCTATGGATTGGTTGATTTACACCCTTGGTTGTACCTTATGATTAATGGTCCATGTTTCTCCTCATTAATATAAATTGAGGTCATTAGTATCGATTGAAGTGATTGGAGGGTAGCTTATGGTTGATCTTTAGCTTGGACCATATGGTTCCTTAGTCCAGATCATCCATATGAAGGATAGTAGTGTGGATCCCATTTGAATTCCATACATGTGTGTTCTCTAACATATGTAATTGGGGGGATTTAAAAAGGATTTGATTCTATGGATGTTTCCCCACCTTGGGTTTTTACCATGTAAATCCCTTCTCTCTTGTCTCTCTTGATTCTTAGATATTATTATTTCATTTTGATGCTTGATGTGTGAGTTTAAATAGGTTAGATATTGTGGTTACATATGGTTGCATATGTTCCTAATATTACATGGTATTAGAGCTATCCAAACTTACTATTAAATTTATTTGAGATTAAGAAAATCATATTCGTTTAAATAATTATAAGTCAAATCATCCATTTTGGTCATTTAAAAATAATAATGTGTAGGAAGGGCTTGAGTTCACGAGGAAAATATACGAAAATTATGACAAGAAGATGGGCAGTAAAATCATAAATTAAGGGCACATTATCCCGCCAAATAGAGGATTGCATTCCCATGTGCAACAAAAGTAATTTCCAAAAATCGATGCATCCTTGTTCATTCTTCATCACCTAATTAATGCTTCTATGAAGTCATGTGCTATATTATATGTGTGATGGAATACTTATTGCGGTATCTTTCCTCTTGTTTTACTTTGCTCCATCTCTTATTCTCTTCCCCATATCCAATTATGATGTGGATTTTTATGATGGAGTGGGGTGAAGAAGAAGACGAGATTTGACTTTTAAATTAATCCAACCAAGCTTCATTATGCACAAAGTGTCATCCAACCAATCTTTGTTTTCTCAAATTATATACATGCAACCAAGATTTAAAAAGGGTAGCCTCTAATCCTTCAAGGAATAAGGTTTTTCCTTGTTGAGAGTGGGGACAATTTCCTCCCTCCTACACTAGGTTAGTTTTAGGAGCCTATCTCTTGAATTTTTCATTGTATTGGTACTAGATTATAGATTCCTTTCGGTTTCCTCTTAAAAGAGCGATTAAGTCCACATATGAGGATGATTGTGAATGTTTCCTTAGTAATTTTTTAAGTCTAGTGTTTTCCAAATTGATCCATAAACAAATTACCCAGCTCTTATTGCATGTACCTTTGGGCCTCTATGCACCTATTTCTCCATGTTGTACCCATGAGCAGACTCGATCTTAGTTGAACATATCCCACATAGCGCCATTTTCAGTTGTTGGCCTTTCTTATCAAATTCAACACAAAAGCCCTGTTTTTAAGGAGGCTTGGGTTTGGTAATATTTGGCATATCCACGCATTCCAATTGAAGGCTCTCAGTGCTGCTACAAGCTCGGACTGTGATTATGAAATTCTCACTCCCTCCATCAACCTCGAGGTTACAGAGAGCCAGGAGAAATAGAGAGGATCAGGATGAGGACGAGGATGATGAGTTGAACTGCATGTTGCAGCAGACATCGCAGATTACTATGGATTGTAGAGAAATTGGATATGAATGACCTCTTTCTGGATGTGCGTTTTCTTCAGATGGAACTTTGCTAGCAACAAGGTACCGATTTCTTATTTTTTGGGTTGAAAATCCAGTCTATATCACATTAAATATCAGTTTGTATGTACATAAAGAGTAGAGGTCATGTATCTACATCTTTAATGAAAATCGCTAGGAGCAAGGGAAAGGGGTATAGAGCGAAGGACCCTACATCAACAAATCAAAATTCTGCACAGAATTCTGATCCTGCATGTGGTCCACGTGAGTCTGGCTCTCACCTAGTTTCTACTTCAGGAACTGGGGCAAATATAACTGGGAGCAAGGGAAAGGGGTATAGAGCGAAGGACCCTGCATCAACAAATCAAAATTCTACACAGAATTCTGATCCTGCATGTGGCCCACGTGGGTCTGGCTCTCACCTAGTTTCTACTTCAGGAACTGGGTCTGCCCCGAAGGACTCCGTATCAACAGCTTGAAGTTCTGGACAAAATTATAATGCTGATGGAACTGCCTCTGGACCATGTGGGTCTAGCTCTTTACCAGTTTTGGGTTCATAAACTGAGAGTGCCCCAGCTGGGTTTCCCCCTCAGTCAGCTTGGGCTTCAGGAAGGCTAAATTTCTCATTTGGAGGGCATAACGTTGATGTGCCCACTGAAGGAAACTCGACAAGCTGTGCACCATCCACAGCATTAGGAAGCCAAGAAAGAGAATCCATGGAAGTCCAGGAGAACCCTCATGGTGTGAGAGAAAGTAAATGGATATCAGGCGGTGCCAGTCAAAGGGTAGAGGTATGTTCAGGAAAATCGCCAGAAGAGACATCTGGGTCTGTAAGCTTACAACCATCTCGTCTCGATAACAAACAAAAACAGAGGGTTGAGGGTTCCAATCCTATTGTGATGAATAAGGATTTACAGACTAGTTCAAATTATCAGGTTACAGAGGGAACCAAGAAGAAAATTTTGATATAAGAAGAGGAGGCAGCAGGGGAGGCTATGGCTATCAAAGAGAAGAAAATGATACGAGATCGGGGAACAAAGGAGGTTGGGATAGAAGCAGAGGAGGACGAGGAGGCAAAGGAAGATATGGCTCTCAAAGAGGTGAAAGTGATCGAATTGATGCTCTGGGTCGATCGCTGTAAGGACTTTTCTCTCTTAAATAAACATTTTTTTTCTTGTTTCATGTTTAATATTGGTGTTTTGTGATTCTCTAGTCTTTTTTTTTGAATTCAACAACACTTCTTATTTAGACAAGCTTCCCAAATTTGGGATGTCTATGGAATTTTGTTTTTCTCATACGATGCAATCATTATGGCAGTAATGTATGTGGCATACCTCTATACACAGAACTGCAGTTGTCTGAAAAGTAAGAATGTTAAAATTATAATATTTTACAGAAGATGATTTCCAAATTGAAGAAAAATAAAATATAGTGTAATATCCCGAATCCCGATATTTTCTAATTCTAAGCAAATATGCTGATACAACCGGGCATGCAAACTGCCATGCAAAAATCCCTGTTTTATAGCAAAAAATAGGGTTAGGGTTTGTGAGATAGAATGAACACTTACCACTGATAAGCTGGCTGGACTGCTCTTGAGAGAGTATGCAAGCATCAAAATCTGAATAGGAGAGGGACTGATATCTTCCGCTTTCGGTGAAACCCCAGCAGCAGGAACCCCAGATCAGATAAGGGTGACGTTTTCAGTGAAGGAGGTGTCCGATGAAGCTGCTCATTTGCAGGACTGATAGCCTTCCCGTTCCGGAGAGAATGCCTGGTACATGCAGAGTTTCTGAGGTCTCTAGGAAAGCCAGCGAATTGTTCCAGAGAGGTAGCTGCTCACGCCCCCTGGATCCCGAAACAGCTGATAACTCCGGATGAGCTAGGTCGGAACTGATAATCACCGGGTATCGGAGTAAGATGCCGATGATGAGAATGGTGCCTAGGTTTCGAAGTAAAACTGAGATCTGAAGACCCACCGAATGATTAGGGATTTCTGGTTGAAAACCCCCTTACGATTGCACACGTGTCCCTGCAACAATCTATACCGTATACTGGATAACTATGAATGAATGTAAGAGAAAATGGTGAACCTGTATGGCTTACCCTGAATGAGACTAGGGCAGATATTTCACTGCCGAAACCCCGCTAGCTGAAGACGTCGTTTCCAACCCCAACTGTTGTGCTGCACGTTGTGCTGCTATTCAAGAGCTCCCAAAATAATAATCATCAAAAGTGAAGTCTCTTTTTGCTTTATCTTCCTTTTATAACTTTCAACTGTGAACACCTTAATCTTTGACCTAATTAGGTCACTTTATTTTCTAATTTGCAGTTGACTTGCATGCATGCGCATGGAGACTTAAATGAGTGCACGCATCACTAAATAATGCTTAGATGGCATGCATGAAGGTGGCCTTTGGCCCCAGTGGCCCTTCTTGACCTAATGATGATGCCCTATATTTTCTATGGATAGCATCAGTCTTTAGATGATTCCCTAACTGTCAATAACTACTCGAACCCACAAGAATCACATAGGTTAGCAGTTTTGGGCCTCAAGGCCTAATCAGAAGAGGACATTACATATAGGGTTTCACATTTTAGTCAAATGAGTGG
>LPNX011101601.1:0-58694 GCA_001517045.1 Pseudotsuga menziesii
TTTTTACGTATACTTACATATTTCATTCTTTAAATGGAAGAGCATGTAGCTCACAAGGATGAACTGGAAGAGGAACAAACGACTGAAGCAGTCGGAACACGGACCTTCACAGATAGACCAGCAGGTAAAAAGCGATATTGTAATGTTTATCGAAACAATGAAATAGTGATTTGAATCAATTTTCAACCTAAGAAAAATGGTCTTTTCGTTGTTGCAGTTCTTTCCCATTTGCAACAGCCTCCATGCCCTATTCAACGATGTACCAGGA
This sequence comes from Pseudotsuga menziesii, assembly GCA_001517045.1. Lineage (NCBI taxonomy): Eukaryota > Viridiplantae > Streptophyta > Pinopsida > Pinales > Pinaceae > Pseudotsuga > Pseudotsuga menziesii. Next base: position 269 of record LPNX011101601.1, read on the forward strand.
GTATGGGACATGAGGGCACGCAAATTACACAAACCACAAAAGGACAGGGCTCAGCAGATACATTGCAAAATGATGAATTTGAGATGCCACTTGTTGGTTTTTTGAATCGAAAAAAACAAAGTCACACGAAGAGAAAATTGTAAAATATCATGACTTGTATTTTATATCGATGTTAACATGAAACGTTGTTTGTATGGATTACCTTCTTGTGTTTCTATGTTTATATGTTTATGTGATTTGATGTTTCAATGTTTATATGTTTAGTTTTTTATATGTTTTCTATGTAAACAAAATAATTTAAAGGGTAAGGGGAATTGAGAGCAATGTGAGGGGGGGGAGGGGCCATATGAGCTTCCACATTCACATGGTTGGCCCTGTTCAGTAAAGAATAACCTATTCTTGAAACAAAGAGAAGCTCATTCAGGTATATGGCCACTTTTGTATTCCTAGGATTTTTTACATTTATAAATGACTGTTTATTTGCTTATATATTATTTACTGATATAATTTTCTTGTCTTTTCTCATTTATGCAGGTCTTCATGATCAAAATGCAACTAGTGGACAACTCTTGGCGATATTTTACTTTCAGGTACAAATTTCAGTAGTCTTATAATACTTTTGTGTCATGGTATTTCATATGTTGCTTTTGTTGATTTTGCTTTTGCTGGGTATTAGAGATTTTAATGTTATATTCTTGGAAAATATGCTCCAAATGGAATAGATTCCTGAAACTATTGCTATTACTAGAATTTGTTTAAACTTGAGGCCAAAAATTAGCTAGTGTAGTCATATAAAAAATCAGAGCTAATGACGAGTTTATCAAATTTGTGTGTGAAGAGCCAAGTCTGAGTATGTCGAGAACAACTTCTAGCAAATGGAAAAGATAAACCCAGCAAAGGTAACCATGTGACTGTCCAAACATATCTGAATTTCAAGGCCAGTGAAAGGTAACCATGTGACTGTCCAAAGGACACTTTCCAGGCCTAGTAAAACTCAGTGGTTGATAACTGTAATGCATTCAACTTTGTTCCAGGAGCTGCTCAGACAGTTTTTCAGGATTAGGTACTCTAGTGTCAAATTGGAAAATGCCTCATATCCCATGGAAATTCCATCTTCAAAACCATGTTGTATCCCATGGAAAATGCCTCATATCCCATGGAAATTCCATCTTCAAAAACAGTTTCTAGTGTCTTTTGGAACATGTGTTGCCATTTCGACTGATATCTAATAAATGACTACAAGAAGTTTGATATCAGGAAATTGCCACTTATCTCCAACTTCATTTGGAAATTATTTTACCAAATAGGTCTTCCCTAGAGCCCATATATGCCACACTCCAGCATAGATGTCCTTTGGCCAAGCATCATGTATGCCTTTAACTCTGGATTTTATCAATTAGTGTGCCTCCCCTAGAACCTGTCTATGGTCATTGTTGCTCCAGCAATAACAATGGATCTGTTATGAACTTATGTGCCTAAGCTGAGAGGTCTCATATTCTATGAGTTACCAATCTTACTGATTTCAGACTTGTTTAATTGAAACAGTTCTTGAGCATTTGATGGAGCAAAATTATTGATATTCTTAAGGAATTTGATATCTCGGTGCATAACAGAACTTGGGCCAAGATTGATCTGTATTAGTGTGTGTGTATATTGACTAAAGGATCAACCTTGTATTTTTGTTTTGAAGTCGTTTTTCTTCGCCTTTTATTGCCACAGACATGCTTACACACAACATACACGAAGAATTGATGGATCCCCATTTACCTGCAACATAGAATGTGCCTCTTGGAACAAGTTAAAACTTAAAAGCTATTAATTAATTACGAGAGAAAAAACATTGGGATTTGTTCCTTGAGAAACTTGATACCTGTCAACATACATATTACAAATACACATGAAGAGTTGATCGATTCCCCCTTACCTGGGATGGAGAATGTGCCTCTTGGAACAATTAAAAGGATGTTAATCAGTCATGAGTGCAAAAGCCATTGGAATTGGTAACTTGAGAAATTTGTTACCACATTACAAACACACATGGGTATATACATGCATGAAGAGTTGATGGTTCCCTGCTGATTGGGCTGTAGAATACTCTTCATTGCATGGTTAGCATGCTATAAGTCCATATGCATTTTTAATTGTTAATCTGAACATACAAAGAGTATTAAAATTTTAAGTTTTTAGGGTTATTTTAATCTCTGAATAGGAAAATTAATGTGATCGAATATGTAGTATGCTTGACACTCCATTCATTCTAAAATATTATTAATATCATTACACAATTATTCTGAGATATGTTTGCCTCTAATTGAAGTGTTGCAAAAACAAGTCTGTATTGTAATCAAGTTGAAAATATTTGTGAACTGGTTTACTTATTTGCCAGGTATTATCCATACCATTATGCTCCCTTTGCCTCTGATCTTACGGGTCTCAGTCAGTTAAAGATTGCATTTAATATTCAGAGTCCATTCAAGCCATTCAATCAGCTAATGGGAGTTCTTCCAGCTGCGAGGTAATATCACTAATATGACCTTGTTAATTTTGCTATATTACCCTTACTTTTTTTTTATGTATCAAAATGTCATTGTCTAAGACATCGATCTGGTTACAGTGCAAATGCACTTCCTGAGCATTACAGGCCATTAATGACTGATCCCAATTCACCTATCATTGACTTCTATCCCACTGGTGAGAAATTTTTTCTATGCCTGAAACTGCTTTTGCTTTACAATACATGCTATTTATATAAATAGAACAACATTTCCTTCTATTTACTCAAATATGCAAATTTCTCTATGGATGACAGATTTTGAAATTGATATGAATGGCAAGCGATATGCCTGGCAGGTATGATTAACATCATGTTGAGTATTTTGTAGAGCCTATATTGTCTCATTACATTTAAGGTCTTCCTTGAATCAGATATTTGAAATTTGTGTAGTAATAATGTTTTTTTTGGTACAGGGTGTTGCTAAATTACCATTCATTGATGAAGTTCGCCTTCTTGCAGAAATTAGCAAGGTTGAGGGCACATTAACGGTATTGGTTCTACTTCTATTCCATTACTGTGCAGTAAAATAATCTAGGTTGATACAATTGATATTCTTTTTCAACAATAAAAATCTTAAGATAATTGGTTCTATTATTCTAAGTGTTAATAAAGTTTAATGATTTTTGGCAGGAAGAAGAAAGATTGAGAAATAGTGAAAAGTTTGACTTGCTTTTTGTGATTGCAAGTAATTGCTTAGCTCCAGATATATTTTCTCTCTATAAGCAGTATGCACATCTTACAATAAATGAGAGAGCTAAAGTCAAGGAAAAAATCAATCCTGACTCCAGGTCTGTAACACAAGTGTGGCATAGATTGTTATTTGCAGTGTGATGCATATATAAGTAGCTAACATTGTTGGTGAATAACTAATTTGACATTTAGTTCTGAAGTGGATGAAAAGTTGTTGATTAGTATTCCTTGTCTATCCTGATAAATAGTAAATATGTAAGAATAATAAAGAAGGCAGTGAAAGTTGAAGTATGGTGTGCTTCAAAACATGTTGGTAGCATTTGATATGTTTGCATTTTGTTTTGAGACTAAGTAAACATTTATTATATTGAATATAGTTGGTACATCAATATTGGTTTTTGACCTCAATTAAGTTGGGCCACAAGCAATCCCTAAATTATGTAGAGACCATGAGGGCCGACAAATTCTAAAATTTCCTGATCCTTGTAGAACTTTTTACTTAAAGAATAGAATTGTGCACTTGAGCCAATTCTATGCATGGTACAACATTACAGGGAGTATCTTCTATCTTCAAAAAGTGTTATTTTGGAGTTTGGTACTTTCGATTTGAAGGGTTCCTTTGTTTACTTTGTTTACATAATCCATCGTGATTTGATTGCCTCAAATAGTCTAGACACTCTAGGTTGATGGATTTTGGCAATCTCTTTTCCATTTCTAAATTTATTCAAATTCTGGTATACTTTCTGGCATATAATGACTACTAGTGTGAGAAGTGTTCTAGAGCTCCCAAATTTGGATTCAATTATATCTTCTCAATAAACATACCACTTCTTGGGTCATTATTACATGGAGAGAATCAGGGATCAGTATACTGCCCAGTATGGATGAGATGGGGTGCATTATACTGCCTTATACTGCCCAGTATGCATAAGATGTGTTTTGAAAAAATTAAAATGAAATAATAATAATGAAGTTACATAATATCTTATTTGCATTAAGAAAAGAAGCCACCAACCCTAGTAAACCAAAAGATAGAAGAGTTGACCATCCCTAATGGAAAAATGAAAAAAGGAAACCGGTTTGAGAATGATTCTTTATATATCTGTGCATAAGAGTGATTCTTTATATATCTACCAGTTTGAGAATGTTAACACATGCATGCATGTGATCAAAAGAGGCAATCCTCTGTTGGGGAGAGTTATCTCTGTTTTTTTGGACCTGTAGCATATGACTGTTTAATCCAATGTGAAAATAAATATAGATGTTTATGTGTGTGGAATCGCTGCTCCAAGAATGCGATCTTTATATATATTGTTTATAGACCACTACGGACAAGTCGAGCTGACTTCCCAGATTGAGACATAGCTGACTTCCCAGATTGAGACATATGTACTATGTTCCTATGAATACTATGTTTTACACTGAATGAGGAATGCGTTGAGTGTTGTAAATTGTGATTGCTTTGAGCATTTGTTATAAAAGAGTAATGTATACTGATCGATACCCTAGATTCTGACTTGTATTGTTGTAGTAACTCCAATATTTACATCGTGCCGGTTTTTAAGGGAGTATAGGTTGAATTTCAACATATATTTGGGAGATGTCATCCTTCGATACATAAACAAAGAAAAATGTCCAGTCATGAAATATACATACTATATGCCCAGCCTGTGGAAGAATGCATGCTAGAATGCCCACCTGTGGAGTATATAAGTGAAAATATCAGTTTGGAGGACATCAACAAATTCACCCAACCTTTAGATGGTATTTGCGAGTGTATTCAGAGGTAAATGGTGGTCAAAGGATTCAAGGGATTACAGAATGCTATTGGTGATTGTGCCCAGTGATAGTGCTCCACGAGGGTAACCAGAGAGCAATGTATTGTTTCATTTTAAATCGATTGCTTCAAGAAACAAGGTAAGTCTTCTTACAGATAAATAATTCTATTTGGGTGAGTGCTCTGAGTCCACGCATTATAGTCATTGTCTTAGTAAGAAGCCATAGAAATAAAGAAAATTTTGTTCAATACTGCATTAGAGACAGAGTGGTCTTATCTATGGAATCATTTGTTATAACAGAGGATGTTTTGAAGCGATGTAAATAGAATCTCGACAGTAATTAGCAGGTATGTGTTTTAGGCTTGCATTACTGTGAGTGTGATGAACAACAATTTGCACGTTGCAAGAGTTACTGCCACTAGAAGAATCATTGTTCAATTTCTTAGCCTTCTAAGTGTTAGGGAAGATGAGACCTGTCCAACAACATTACTGCAGAGAGGTATGTCCAAGGTCGAATATCCGGCGTAGTCATAGAGCTCTGAATTTAAGTTGCAGTCCTTATCTTCAGGTTCAGGTTGGATAGTATATGGAAGTTCATTTCAATCCGTATCTTCAAGTTGGATAGAATATGAAAGTTCATTGCAATCCTTATCTTTGGGCAGATGTCCCATTGATGAGGCCTGAGAAAGGGGCATTCAAATTTGGAGAAATTCTACTTCTTGGAAACCTCATAATAATCCATTCATTAGTCTTAAGGAGTCATCTCCCAAACTGGACCCTGTGGATGTCCTTATAATAAGAATGCGAGCCACAAGAACAAGAGCATCATCAGTATAAGCAAACCTCCCATCCTCTACCTTTAGAAATTGATTTACTAGGTGTTCTTCAAGTTCGATGGATAAGGCACGCCTCATAACAAGTTCACACACTTCTCCTACTGCTGTTCACACACAAGATTGATTATTAGAGGCTGTTACATGCTCAATTTTTTTGGCTTTTTGCTTCTTCATAGTTGTATGAGACTGTTTTGGGGTTGAAAAGTGCCCATTATCCATGTAGGTGTGCCCAAGACTGCTATAGGTGACTAATTATGCTCATGACAGTCCATATTTTTTAAGATCCATGGTTGTTCCTCATGAAAGTCACCCAAAGAAGTGCCCATATTTGTTGTAGGTGACTGTGTTTTACCACTTTTAGGGCCGTTGTGTGAAAATATGCCTCAAAATGCCCCTTTGAAGGTTGTTTTACGGATAATAAGTGTACAAACCAAGGTTAAACAAACTTGATGTTTATTGATTATTTTAGATTCATTATTCTGTTGTTTTGATGCAAACTGCTACTCCATTATTTATCTCACAGAGGAATGTTGATATAATGGCGCAGGTTTCATTTTGAAGGCTTAGGTATGCCTAGGACTGCCATCTAGGGTTTGAAAGAAAACCAGGAGTACCCATACTTACTCCTTAGGGCTGCAAAAAGGGCCCAAAAAAACACCTAGAATTTTCCCACCTATGAATTAGGGAACACCCACATGCACCATAGGCATCTTCTGCCATTAGTCTCCATAACCCATTATCTGGCAATGCTCTGAAAAAGTAATGTATGTTATTAATCCTCCCATCCTCCCATTTCCTATCATGAAATGGTGTATAAAGGAGTATTGTATTTCCATAATAACGTTGGACATCACTCCTTTTTGGGTTGTTTATTACAGGAGAAATAAATCTTCTAGAGATGTCGTATCTCGTATCAGCTCTGGTCTTCTCAGCAACAGCGTCAATTTTTGCTTCAAGCAGAAGCATCATCTCTCTCTCCTGCTCTTGGGGAAACAAATCCACGTAAATTTAAGTATTTGTTGACAGATGGATCGGCAGTGCATGGTAATTATGGTGTAGATTTGCTCTCTGTCAACTCATATGTGATTATTAGTATAGTGTGGTGTTTTTTGCTTTAGTTTTAGTGTTTCATTTTAATAATATTCATTTTTGATGTTCGTTATAATCTAGAGTCTTTATATATATAATTCTAGAGTCTACTTCATTTACATGTCTGGGACTAATGTAAAGGTTGATGCACGATTGCATACTCATTTGCAAATGCATATTTGATTGAATAAATTGTGTAAAACTTAATATAAAACATTTTGTTTGCATTTGTACAGGATAGGAAAGCAGCAAAACATTCTAGGCATGCCCCTAATCGGGACTTGGGGACTATTTTAGGGATCAACAATGGTGAGTCATTTAATTACAAAAGCTCAGAGCAGAGTACCCCTGTACTGAAACTTGTTTTGCATCCCCGTCTGAAAAAACACATGAAATCACACCAAGTTGATGGATTTAACTTTTTGCAAAAGAACCTTATAGCTGAAGAACCTGGTGGCTGCATTTTGGCACATGCACTAGGAAAAGGGAAGACATTCCTTATGATTAGCTTTATTCAAATTTTTTTGACTAAGTACCCAGAGGAAAGGCCACTGATTGTAGCACCCAAAATCATTTTGGGTTCATGGATGAAAGAGTTTAAAAAATGGGGAGTGGAGGAGATCCCTGTTTATAACCTATATGATGTAACCAATAAGGCAGAAACGTTGAGATGCAAATAGCTTCAGACATTGAGAGAATGGAAAGAAAAGAAGAGTATTCTCCTTGTAATTTATTCACAGTTCTCAAGTATAGTCTGTGAAAAATCAAAAAATAAAATGACACAATCTTGCCAACAAATTCTACTTGTGGGACCAGGACTGTTGGTTTTAGATGAAGGGAATTTCCCACGCAACAAGGACACCAACATACTTCATGCTCTTTCCCAAATACATACGAGGAGACGGGTGTTATTGTCAGGCACCCTCTTTCAGAACAATTTTAAAGATCTCTTCAATCTTTTACAAAATTCCTCATCTAAATTCATCCATAGTAGTATATAGCTGTTTCACAAGACATTGGCAACTATATATCTGAAATTTGAATGAACTGTTCGAACAGAAAAGTGGAAGAGAAATACATAGAAACATCAGAGTCTTAATAAAAGACATGGCCACTGTAGCCTTCATCCACCTGCTGCTCTTCATTACCAGGTCCTTTGGAGTTAGAAATATCCATGAGAGCTATGGATCTTTGCTGAACAGTGTCATCCTCCTTCAGTTTTGAGCCTTCTGAGTGAACTTTTTGAGACTGCATGCCCTGAGACAAGCCCAAAATGATTTTGAAGTGCATCTCTGTATCACTGTATCATTGATCCCCCTGTTCCTTAACTTCACACTCTAGATCCTCTTGCTTGGTATCCTGTTGTGGCATGCAGTTTTTATACCATCAATCGACCTCCTCAGTGCATCCATTTGGGAGTTCATTTGGTGAAATACCAAATAATCCCATCTTATTTGGGATTTGGGCTTATTTGGGAGTTCATTATGGTTTTCTAGACTTTGGCTTGTGACCTTTTTCAAGGTAATCTGAAAAGCCTCATTTTTATTTTTGCAATCTGAAAACAAGGCTCAGCCATGTGGTAGTACTTTCAAATCGAATATTTTAAAATAAAGATGAAATGAAATAGACCATTAATGCAAAGCTATTGGCCTCCAAATAAGATTTTTTCTTTCTTTCAAGACATGAACCTCATGAATTTCACCTATTATATAATCCCAGCAAGTGGTGCCAAGGTAGAAATGTAATGACATGTAAAGGCTGGTAAGGCCTAATATTTTAGATTTGAACTCTTTTCAAGCCTTCTTCAGCCGGTTGATCAGTATCATTACTGCAACTGAGAGGCATCCAAAATTAATGTACAGGGGGCATGTTCAAGATACAGTTGAGAGAATCAGGTTCCCTGTGTTTTATTTTCTCACAATTCCTCTAAACTTTGTCAGAGTTCCAAGTACAGACTCTATAAGCTTAAAGCTAGCATATGTTCTTAAGATTTCTCAGATTTCCAGCGTTGTTATGTTTTCAAATCTAAGAGCATCTCACTGTATATTTGACCTTGAAATATGTCTTTGCAGATAATCCAGGTAATTTTTTTTTTTTTAATTTCAAATACCGTTGCTTAAGCGACGGCTGCAAGTATTTTTTTTTTTTTAAATTTCACCAACCGTGGATACAGCGATGGAAAGGCGTGGCTATAGCGACGGAAAGACGTGGCTATAGCGACGTCTTGGATTTGCATTTTTAAAAAAACTTTATACGAAGCGTGGCTATAGCGACGGAAAGGCGTGGCTATAGCGATGCTTTGGATTTTCATTTTTTTTAAAACCTTATATGGAGCGTGGCTATAGCGATGGAAAGGCATGGCTATAGCGACGTCTTGGATTTGCAATTTTTTAAAAACCTTGTACAGAGCGTGGCTATAGCGACGTCAAGGCGTGGATACGGAGACGGCCAGGCGTGGATATAGCGACGGCTTAGACATCTAACAACATATAGAACATTGTCACTCTTGCGACGCAAATTAGGGGTCGTCTCTATTGCGATGGAATAGTTTCCACAGAACAAAAAACACTTAGACGTGGCAATATCCACGCTTTTCCGTGGATATTGCCACGTTTTTCCGTGTCAAAATTGATCACTTGTACTAGTGAATTGTTTGGGTTTTAGTATTTAAAGTTTATTATTGAGGGGTTTTACCTCTCATCCATGATCCTGGTTCAGCCTTGGTATGGAATCCCAACATGTATATTCTATTGTTTTATGCAATGTAAAGCTCTGACGGAGTAGTGATTTCGATTATGGTTTAAGGTTGGTGCTTACCGTCGAGATTTGGTAGTTGTGATTCAACCCGCATGTGAATACGTTGCCGGTGAATATTTTGTTGGGTGTTACTCTGTTTGTTTGGTTCTGTTAGCGTAACTTATAATTGATGTAAGATTTTGGTTATGTGGAATCTTTTATGGGCATCCTATACTATGAACCCTTTATGGTTTTACAACGTTGGTTTTAAAATCAATCCCTACAGGATTCGATTCCTGGGTATGTGTTTTAGATATTTTTTGTTTTGTAAATAATGTGATCCTACAAGATTCGATCATGGATTTTGTAATATGTGGATTTGTGTTTCAATATAGCGTGTGGTTTTTTTTTGGGCAGAGATGCCAACAAGATTTGATCCAAACTCCTTTAAATGAATAAGTTGTTTAATAGTTTGGTTTGTATTATGTATAAAATTGATTCTTAGTTTTGTTTAGAAATTAGTAGAGATATATGTAATGATAAATTTGCCTATGGCCAGACCTTAACAGGTCTCGATGGATGGAATTTTATGTAGATATTTTTGTAATGAATAATGTATGGTTTGTTTAAGAATTATCTTCGTTATGTTTATTGTAGGTTTAGAGTTTAACTATGTTAATTATGATTATCGTATTTATTCTATAATGGATTAAGTTTCAGTATGGAAATGATATTTAATTTAAGCATTAAGCACAATGTTTATGTTGTATTTATATATAATAGTTTCGATGGTTGAAATAATATGTGTGTTGGCGATATGTAATTTGCCAGTAGAGAAAGATGTAAAGTTGGATTTTAATGGTGATAGTTTTTTTTCTGTGGATTTTAATTAGTTCTTTGGTTCATACTTTTATTAGTTAATTTAAATAAGATATGTTATTTGTTAGTGTTCTTCCTAGATTCTAGGAAATTACAATATGAGAGAAGACTGAATTATTTTTAAAATAGTAAAGATGGAAAAGTAATGCAGAAAATAATAAAGACCATATAATTTCCTATAGTTTTTAAAAACTGATGAAAGCATATAGGACATTCTAATTAGTAAGAAATATAGTATATATTCTCCTAACTAGGCAATCATGTTTAAGTAAACAAAATACTCTTGTAACAAAATCTTTATAGCTAGGGTTTGTTGAACATATAAACTAAAATAAACCTAGGTGTTTTTATGTAAACAAAATAATCTAGTTACAGTAGATAGATACTATTTATCCTTCCAGAACTTAATCCCTTCATTTATTAAGAAAACCTGTATAAAATATAAGGAATATCAAGAAAACTCATACCTGCAAGTTGAAGCTATTTTAGTGGATGAAAGACCCTGCACACTTAGACACATAACATTAACAAGGACATAGACAATTATGACCTATGTTCAGTTAACCGAATAACTTGGGAACTACCATGTTCCATCCAACCATGACCCGTAACCATTCTTGGTTTCAATCTGGATCCCCTCGAACTAGTTACAACATGCAAGTAGCTTAGAGATCCCAAGGTAAGGCTTCCCTATCTTGGATATCAGGTTTTGTATCAATTTTCTTTTCCTCTTAGGAAAAATGGTCTCCAAGAACTCTCTTGAGAATAATCAGGTAGAATCATGGAGTGATCCAAAGATCCCCAAGCCTCCCTTTGGATTAGGTATTTATAGATAGAAATTTTAGAAAAAGGGGAATTTAAATAAATATTCATTTGTTTTCTTGAAATAACCCTTTGTACCTAATTTAGGTAAATTTAATATTTATTTAAGTTTAACTTAGTAACTTTTCATTAGTTCCTACTTTGACTCTTTTAGGTTTTTAACATTTAATAAATATTAGTAATAATAGTAATATATATATCCTTTCATTATTATTCATATTTACTAGTATTATTACTTATGCTTACTCTTTTATATACATTGTGTATAAACTGTATATTTTTATATATATATCATGCTTAACATTTTTACTTTAGGTATCATATAGCATGATCCCTAACCACATGACACTTTTCTTTTTAGCTTATAGTCACTTCTTTAGTAAGGCATTCAGGTAGGGGTTAGGTCAACCAGTGTAAGCAACTCTAAACCTCCTTGCATGTTGGATTACCTTGTTTAACATGGTAGTTCTTCAGTACTTGATGAGATACAAAAATTTGAAATTTCATTTAAGCAGTTAAAAACAAGTAAGATGCGATCAATTTTTTAATCCAAGTCGTTTTCACTCAACATATTAATTTTTCGGTAACTCTTATCATTTATCTAGAGCCCATACTCAATGTTAAGAAATAGGGAGTTACAAAATTATTACAATTCCAGAGTGCCTCGCTCAACACTAATGCTAGGATGTATTTGTAGGATACACCTAGGGATACAATGGCCAAGGATTTGTTGTTCCAAAGCTTATGCTCAACATCAACTTGGAATGCTCCAGGGCTAATGCCCAACAATTCCAAATATTATATTTTCATGTGCTTCAAAGCTTGCTACTCAACACAAGGGGTTCATAGCTCATGTGCCCCAGATCTCCTTTCTCAACACAAACATCAATTACTCATGTGATCAAGAGCCTCTCGCTCAACATAAAATATCAAATTCTCATGTGCTTCAGAGCTTGCGCTCAATGCAAACATCTCATCAATCATGTGCTCTGGGTCCACGCCTAACACATGAAATCATATACATAAAACATATGCAATTAGATTACACCCCATATATCAAACAAATCATCATTCTCATGTATAGTGGGGCTTTATGCCCAATATACAGAATAAAACATCACAACAACATTATAAGAAATGGGGCTTATGCCCATAAGTGTCAGGTCAAAAATTTGGGATATTACAACCCTCCTTGCTTAAAATAGTTCACCATCCCTAGTATTCTAGGGACTAGGAATGAAATCATGAAATAAGGTGGGGTAAGCCTCAACTCTTATGGTGGATTCATTCTCACAAGTAGCTCCATTGGCTTCAAAATTCTTCCATTGTACTTTCAACTAGAATATGGTGTGCTTCTTGAGCTGCACATCTCTCTTGTCTAGTATATGAAGGGGTTCACATACAAAGTCCCCTTTGGGTTCCACCTGTAACAAGGACCAGTCAATCACATGTTTAGTATCATATACATATTTATTTATTAAGGATGAGTGGAAAATATTATGAACTCTTCTATGAGAAGGTAAATCTAGTTCATATGCCACTATCCCTCTCTTGTCCAGTATCTCAAAAGGTCCACAAAATCTTGGTGCCAACTTTCTGCACCTCTCCAAGGTCAATGAGCTCCTTTTAGATTTTAATTTTAAGTAAACATTGTCTCCTATCTAATAATCTTTATCTTTTATTTTCTTATCCACATAACTCTTTTGGAGTCCTTTTGCTTCTTTAAGTTTCAGTTGTACATTGGTAACCAATTGTTCCAATTCCTTCAGTAAGTCAGGCCCCAACATGAGCCAATCCATCGGGATATCCCAAGTAGTCGGTGTTCTACATTTTCATCCATATAGTACCTCGAAGGGACCCATCTTGGAGGAGTTCTAGTATTAGTTTTTATATGCAAATTCTTCAAGATGTAGGTAATATTCCCACTTGGTAGTGTTGTTCATGACATTCATCCTCAACATGTATTCTAAAATCTAGTTTACCTATTATGTCTACCCATTTGTCTATGGGTGGTAACCAATACTAAAGTTTAACTATGTCTCTAATCTGAATAATAAGGATCTCCAAAAGTTCTTGATAAAATTTGTATCTCGATCCGAGATTATTGCCTTGGGTATCCCATGCAATATGAATATCTATGTTAAGAAGATGTCGGCAATGTGTATTTCCTTGTAGCTCGACTTCACTGGAATGAAGTGTGATGCTTTTGACAACTTGTCAACTACTACAAAGATAGAGTCATTTTTCTTCTTACTCTTTGGTAGACCCATAATAAAAATCCATACTAATGAACTCCCACTTCCATTCCAGAATGGGTAATGGTTGCATCAATCCTGAAGGATGTTGGTGCTCAGCTTTGACCAGCTGAAATTCTTGACATTTTGTGATAAACAATGCTATGTAGGCCTTTAAATTAGGACAAAAAAAGTGTTTCTTTACTGCAGATATCATCTTTTGATATCTCGGATTCCCCAAGTAGGGTGTCCGATGAAATTTCATGAAGATGCTTGACCTGATGTCCCCTCCTTCCGCAACATACAAAATTTCTTTGGACCACAATAGTCCCATTTCGTCTACCTTGTACTCTTTTTGTTGATGAAATAACATGTCCTCTTGGACCTTCCTGAGGATTTAAACATAGAAAGGATCAACTCCATTGGTTGTTCTAATCCTCTCGTGTAATTCCAAATCGGTTTGACATAAAGTCACCTCATATAACATTTGAGATCGTTGGCTTAAAGCATCGTCAATTTTATTCTCCTTTCCCTTTATATTCTTTAGATCGAAGTGGTACTCACTAAGGAAATCCAACTATCTGGCCTGCCTAGCATTTAGACCCGGTTTCTCAAATAAATACTTCAGACTCATATTGTATGTTTTCAGAAGAAATTTCTTCCCCATGAGGTAGTGCCTCCACATATTTAAGGTGTGGATGATGGATTCTAACCCAATATCATGGGTGAGGTAGTTTTGTTTTTGTTCCTTTGACTTCCTTGATTTATAACAGATCACGTAATCGTTCTGCAAGAGGACTCCTCTGAGCCCTTCCTTTCTTGCATATGTGCAAACAATGAAATCCCGATTGGGATCCACAATTTGTAGTATTGGTGGATTCGTCAAAATTTATTTAAGCTTATGAAAACTTTCCTCGCACTTAGTCATCCATAACAACTTGTTCAAATTCTTTTGCAAAGCGGTCATGGGACAAGCTATCCTTGAAAAGTTGTCAATGAAATTTCTCTAGTAATTGGCTAATCCAAAAAAGGACCTGATGTCAGTGACACTAGTAACTGGCTAATCCCTTTGATCTTCTCGAGGTCCATGACTATCCCTTTCTCGATGATGATGTGACCCAAGTAATTTATCTGTGGCTTGTAAAAATAACATTTACTAAACTTGTCATAGAGCTGGTGTTCACGTAACACCTGTAGTACTATGAAAAGATTCTCCTCGTGTTCCTCTTTACTCTTAGAGTAAACTAGGATGTCGTCTATAAATACCAAAACAAATTTATCCATGTATTTACTAAATATGTTGTTCATTATACACATAAATTTCACAGGTGCATTGGTAAACCCGAATGGAATCACTATAAACTTGTAGTGGTCATACCTCGTATGAAATGTAGTTTTATGAATATGCTCATCACGGATCTGTAACTGATGGTATCCGGACCGCGGGTCAATCTTTGAAAATATCTTGGCTCCTCCTACTTGATCGAACAAGTCATCGATCTAAGGGAGTGGGTATCGGTTCTTGATGGTCATCTTGTTAAGTTGGCAGTAATCGATGCAAATATGCATCGTACCTATATTCGTCTTTATGAAAAGTATTGGTGCTCCCCAAGGGGACACACTCAGTCGGATATATGCATTCTCAATCAAATTATGCAACTACAATTTAAGTTCCACCAACTCTAGTGTGCTCATGCGGTAAGGGGATTTTGAAGCCGGAACTGGCCCTGGTGTCAGTTCTATGGAAAAATATAGGTCTATTTTCAGTGGTAATTGTTATACCTAAATCCTATCACCATCATGTGATAACACCCTTAACTTCTGTGTTTGCCCTTAATCCCAACACTTAGAGAGGAAACTTGCTTTGTTTGTCAATTCTACTTGAAAAAACCTAGCACCGCGCTTTCCCTATGGTCAATGAGCGGTACTTTTCTCAGCACCGCCTGTATCCTTTTTTTGAGAAGTGGTGCCACCGCCTATGGTATTTGGTCTAAAATCGGTTCTCATCTAAACCACTCTGTCATAAGGGAAGAAAAGTGGTACCCTGGGTAAAATGGGAAAAAGAGAAGTTTCTCGAGGCTTCTAGATCATTGAGCCTCGTGTCCTCCCTTATCCCTATCATTATGGGTTAGTTTGAGCTCGATATCCCCCATGGTAGGATCTTGGAGCCACCTCACCCATAATTCTCTCAACTATTCATATCCATTGAGCCTTATAATTACAAGCTCATGAAATAGAAAGAGACAAAATTTCCTCTTGTCGAGAACAATCAGAACGAAGCATAAAAACCTTGGAAGGTTTTGGTTCATTCTCTATTAGAAGAGAAGAATAAGACAAATATTTCATCAAAGAAACTACTTCAGTCTTAACACTCTCTGATGAAAGAGCAGGATCAGGTGGAAATGACATCAACTCAACCACTTCACTCTCCGAAGGAAGAGTGGGATCAATTATAGATGAAACTGAATTGATCACTTGGTCAACTAGTGGGGAATCAAGGGTTAACTTACTATCAGTTGTTGGAATCCCCTGTTGCTGATCAGTAATATTTTCCAACCAACACAAAGCTTCATCCATGCTTGGACAAAGAAAAGTATGATGCATAGCCTTGCATATCAAACAAGGATATAAGACTTTACCCTTATGACCTTTTACCAATGGGTCACTAATTGAGGGAGTATCGTCAACATGATGATCAGAGGTTGATGACACAGATGATTTGGACCTTTTAGACCACTCTTATTGTACACAGGAGAGACCAGGACACTCCTTAAGAAGGTGGTCCCCCTTGCAAAGCTTACAAGGGAACTTGGGTTTTCTGAGTGTTCTCTTAGAACAGGAACCATCAAGAATAGATGATTGCTACTTTTTCTCTTTCTTATCCCTCCCCTTCTTCTAGTTAGCTTCTTCCCATCATAGGTAAAATGGGGGGCGTGGATATAGTCTGTGGACATCATAATGGAGCTAAGCCGCTAGATTTTATGAAATGGGGGAAACATACCAACCTCTGGATATAATGTTGGGTAGGAGTAGGTTCATGAGCATAGTTCTTTTTCTATTTCAAGCTCGTTAAAATATGAAGCAAATGCCTACGAGCATAGTTCCCATTATGTGTCAAGCTCGTTAAAAAATGAAACAAATTCCTTTGAGCAAAGTTCCCATTCTATCTCAAGCTCGTTAAAAAATGAAATGGACCTCCTCAAGCATAGTTTACCTTTTGGTTTCAAGATTGCATAAAAATGAAATCATTCCTGAGCATAGTTCATTTTCTATTTCAAGCTCATTAAAGAATGAAGTAGGTTTCCTTAAGAATAGTTTACCTTTTGGTTTCAAGCTTGCATAAAAATGAAACCATGTTCCAAGCATAGTTACCTTCTATTTTAATCTTGTGTAAAAATGAAATAGATCCCCTTCCCTTGAGTCGAGTCTTCACTTTAGTGTTAGAACTTGAACTTTCTTTTCACCTGTCTGATTCTCGTTCTTCCTACCCCCCTGGTGAAAATTTTCACATTAGTAACCAGGTTTTTAGGTTGGGTATGGAAGAAGAATCAACAAATGAAATGAAGCTTGGGGAAATTTCGAGCTGCTAGCAACCATGATAGGGGTAAGCTTCGCTAGCAATCATGCTGGGGGCAATCTTCCAACCTCTATATGTCATGTTAATGGGATTTTTTCAAGCATAGTTTACCCATTAGTTTCGAGCTTGCGTAAAAATGAAACCAATCTTTGAGCATTCTTTCAACTGATCTTTGAGCTCGTTAAAAATAGTAAGATGGTGTTGAGCTTACTTTTCATTTTTCGCGCTCTGCTTAAAACATGAAAAGTGGTTTGAGCTTAGTTTATTACTTTTTCGTGCTCTGGATTCAAACATGAAAAAGGTTACAAGAGTCCTCTTTAAGCATTTTTTTTTAATCTTGCACATTGATCTAGGGACTAAACATTAGTCTCATCAAATATTAATCAACAAGTAACTCATGAAATGGTGTAAATTGGACTATGGAATGAGTAGCCGCTATGTATATTCAATAAAGAATGAATGATTACAATTACAATGTCATGCTACAAGCATGGATGAGAAGCAATTCCAATCCCTAAGGAGGTCATTCGAATTGAATGAGTGAGTCTAGCTTAACTGAATGTAAGCCATAGTCAAAACTCCAGTTAACCACTGATCAAAACCCTAATTGACTCAATTGAGCCCTAACTGAAGTTCGAGTGCAATAAATGATTGAGTTCAACTGAAAGAGATCAGACACATGTCATAGCAAGCAAACCATCAAGTGCCAGCGCTTTAATAACTCCAATGAACCTCGATGAGGTTAACTGAAGTTGAACTAAACATCAAAAGTTGGTGGAGGCACCCCTGTTGACTCCAGTTCATTAATTAATCATTAAATAATCAATTTAATGAGAGGAGGCACCTTCACTGCTCTGTTTAACTGATTGTAACCATCAATTAGCAATAAATTGCATTAATGACACTCAGATCACCCCCGGAGTGCTCCAGTTAGCCTCCCCGAATGTAGGATAAGGCTAAGCTAGCCTCCTTGACTAAAGGTAGGCATGGGTGTGACTGGATGATGTCATTTAATGCTCCACTGATGTCAATTAATGTTGATAATACTTAGGATAGTGGTTTAACTAGGCTAATTTGACCAAAAAGAGTGTGTATGGTGGTAAATGTATCCAACACCCCCCCTTAAGATATACTCAGGAGGAGTTAGAAAACAAAATGCATAAAATTCCTAGGGCACCGGCAAATAAGGCCATAGGTCACCCTGTGTAATGTTGAAATGAAAACAATGCTCAAAACAAACTAAGTGAGGAAAAGAGGGAAAACCTAGTGGGAAACCCCCCCCTCAAGCTGAACACTGAAAGTAGTCTGAATCACCCTGATGAACTCACCCCCAACAGTGAATGGAGGTAAGTGAAATTCTTTTCTGAAAAGATCTTGGTGAAGATGTCTGCAATATGCTCATCAGTCGGCCAGTATTGCAGAATGATGGTCCTGTCATGCACTAGATCCTTGATGTAGTGCATATGGATCTCTACATGCTTGGTCCTCTTCCTGGTAACTGGATCCATGGATATCTTAATAGCACTTTGATTGTCACAAAAGAGGACAGTGGACAAAGCACTACCAAGATCAAACTCTAAAAGAATGCCTTGCAACCAAACTGCTTGGATGCAAGCATTCACTGCTCCTCGATACTCGGCCTCTGCTGAAGACAGTGCTATGGAAGCCTGCTTTTTACTTGACCAGAAAATGGGGCCACCACAAAACATGAATATATATCCATAAGTATACTTCCGATCAATAGAATCTCCCACCCAATCCGAATCGGTGTATCCAACCAGCTCTAGCTCGGAGTCTACAGCATAGTGAATGCCGTAGGTCCTAGTTCCATGAATATATTGGACGATCCTCTTGGATGCCTTCCAATGAAGATCATGAGGCTGATACATATATATTTATATAACATTCATGGCATAGAAAATATCAGGCCGAGAATGTGTCAAGTACAACAAGCTACCAATCAGCTGTCGATAGATAGTGCAGTCCATGGGAGGTGTGCTTTTTTCTTCTTCAAGGCTGATCCCTGAAAGGAAAGGGAATGGTGCAAGCCTACAATCAGCCATGTTAAACTTGAATAACAGGTTTGAAATGTATTTGGACTGAGTGACCATAATCCCATCATAATTTTGCTCAATTTTGAGCCCCAAAAATTGTTTTAGGAGCCCCAAATCACTCATTTCAAAGGCATTGTAGAGAACAGTTTTGATCGCTGAAATGGAGGCAACTGTGCTACCTGTGATCAGTAAGTCATCAAAATATAAAACAATGATAATTATATGACCATCATAATTCTGTAAATACACATTTGTATCTTATCTAAACCTTTGAAATTTTTGCAAGAGAAGGAAGGCATCCATCTTGGAATACCACTCTCTTGGGGCCTGTTTTAACCCATATAGTGACTTATTTATCTTGCAAACCAAAGATGGATCAGTGATGTCGCCCTTAGGCTGCTTCATGTATATCTCCTCATGAATATTTCCATGTATAAATTCTAACTTAACATCGATGTGATGCACTTCCCAGTGCTTGGATGCTAAAATTGCCAAAACTAGGCGGATGGAGTCCATTTTTGCAACTGGTGCAAAGGTCTCATGGTAGTCCACACCTTGGACCTGAGAGAAACATTTTCCCACCATAATTGAATTATATTTTTAGGTTCTTCCATCAGCAGCAACCTTTTTCTGAAACACCCACTTGCATTGAACCAATTTCCTTCACGGAGGAAGAGAAACTAGCTCCCAAGTAGAGTTTTTCTGAAGAGAATTCATCTCTTCATCCATGGAAACTTGCCATCTCAGATCCTTTTGAGCATGATAGTAGGATTTTGGATATAAAATAATCATAAAATAGTAATTTTTGGACAGCAAATTATCAGGACAAGAGACCGCAATACCTGCTCTTTGCAAATCAGACCGGGTTCTCCTTGGATCATCCGGATTTCCAATGTTGTCTCCTGCGGAGGAGAGTGTCTGTCGGGCCCATGTAGGAAGATGATTTTACCCTTAAGGTTATGATTCAGCATCTGATGATTTCTAAAAACTGAAATCAGAAATCAAAGGATCCAAATCAGGGTCATCACCCCCAATTTCTTCATCCAAATATTCAGTAGAATAGGAAGGAAATTCAGCAGTTTTCTCCTTCACTAGTTCCACCTCCTGAAGAGGCTCGTCGAACTTGACACTTATCTCAATGATGATATATTTTGTATTGATATCCAGCAGCTTGAATCCTTTATATTCATCGGAATACCCAATAAATAGACATTCTATTCTTTGCGGTTGCAAAGCCCTTCTTTTATCAAGCGGAATCCGGGCCCATACAGTGGACCCAAACACCCGTAGGTTCGACACATCCGGCTTGTGTCCGAAGTATGCTCCAAAAGGGGTCTTCCATTTCATGGATGAATGTGGCACCCTGTTCTGAATGTATGCTGTGGCATGCATGGATTCAGCCCACAAATTTGCAGCAAGCTTCTTTGATTCCAACATACAGGTGGTCATCTCCTTGAGAGACCGATTCTTCCTTTCTGCTACTATGTTCTGCTGGGGAGTGTAGGGAATTGAATGTTGGACCTGAATACCACTTTGGGAGCATATGTGCAGAAAATAATTACTGACATACTCCCCTCCATTATCATATCTCAAGATCTTGATCTTAATCCCAGAGGCATTTTCGATCAAGGCCTTCAATTCAGAAAAATTTTCACATACTTCTGACTTCTTTTTGAGGAAGAAGACCCATGTGTACCTTGAAAAATAATCAGTAAAGGTAAGAAGATACCTTGATCCATTCATGGATGTGATAGGCATTGAACCACTGATATTATAATGCATCAGCCCAAATATGCATGTAGCTCGGTTTGCCTTCCCCCGATCGAACTTGTGCTCAGGGTGTTTTCCAATCACACGGCTCTCACAAATTCCCGTGGTTTCCTTGATGACTGGGAGGCCTTCAACCATGGAGTTTTTATGTAATTGATACAAATATTTGAAATTAGGATGGCCAAACCTCTCATCCTACTAACCTCATTTCCATGAGTTAGCAGAGCGGTGGTGTTTGCATCCGCAACAAAGTGAGAGAACTCATAGGCTTTTGCATGATGGTTTGCAAGGCCTTTAGCAATAAGTTTCCTGGATGCAATTTCTGTTATCTCAACATAATTTGGGCTGAAAGAAACTCTCTTAGGCACTCTTGTATGTGTCATCTAATAGACACTAAGGATATTTGATGCTAAAGACGGTACATACAAAACATTTGAAAACAAACCATTTTCAAGATCTACAATACCTTGTCCTTCTGAAATGATGGTGGATTCATCTCCCATATGGATGGGAATGGATTTGCCGATCTCCAAGGATGAAAAGGAGTCTCTTTCAACCATCATGTGTTTTGAATCTCTAGAATCAATCAATATTTCTTTGGAATTCGAAGTGCTTTCCATGAGGGCATGACCTTTTTCATGCTGTGGTTCTTGATATTCCCAATCTCTCCTCCGAAAGATTTCCGAAAGATTGATGTGATTCCTCTAAAGGAGAGAGGTTGATTCGTCAAGATTATTCTTCATGCAGGCATTTTCATGGTGGAATCCCTTCCCGCAATAAGAACACTCGATGTTTTCTTTCCCATGGTGCCCTTTTCCTTTGTTCTTCCTTGAGCCGGAAGACTCATCATGCTGCTAGTTTTCAACTCTAGGTTTAGGAGCATTAAATTTAGTTTTTTTATTCTTTTGCTGCTTTCCTTTACCCTTCAGATATTTGGGCCCCGAGACATGGATGGATTGATCATGGGAGGATATAATGATCCCCATATGGACAAGCTTGTCATGTTCACTTATTAGGGACTCAATGAAGGCATTGAGTGTAGGAATCTTCCATCCATGGGTTGTGAGCTTCCCCACACCGAATGTAGAAACAAAAACTTAATAATCAGCCCCAAGTTTGGAGAGTATGGTGAGGATGAGCTGATCATTATCCTTCTCCACTTTTCATTGCTTCAAGAGTAAAACAGTATGCTTCAAATTTGTGAAAAATTCATTCAGTGTCTCGAAATTGGAGGGCTGGAGAGACATTAATTCATTTTTGAGCTAGTAAACTCTCAAGTCATCATGATTTCCATATAGAGTTTCCAATTTGTCCCATATTTCTTTTGGAGTCTTCAATTTCGCAACATGGAAAAGAAGATCCCGGGAAATAGAGAGGCACAAGAAACCGAAGGCTTCATCCTTCTTGTTCAAGAATCTTGATTTTTCTATGGCAGAACCAGGCTCATCTTCAGTGTCCATGGTGACTCTAAAGATCCCTTTGGAGTGCAACTGAATCTCCATATCACCTTTCCATGAGTGGAAATTGTATGGAGTCAAAATATCTACTAAGGAGGCCATCTGGATCTATTGGAGTGAATGCTTCACCTGTAGAAAACCTGAAAATCACAATAGAAAGGGCAATCTAAGGTTGGACAGCCTGCACATTTTAGGCTTTCATCACACCCAACATAGTCAATCAAGAAAGTGTGATCAACAAGTTCTTTACTTGCGGTATTAAGTGATAAGCCTTGGCTTCTGGTGTAGTGCTAGATTTTTGAGATATTGCTCAATTTTCATGCAGAAATCTGTCAAAAAGCTTGTTTTTGAGAGATAGAGCTTCATCTTTCCATGAGCTCTGCTACCATATTAATCTTGCACATTGATATAAGGACTAAAGATCAGTCTAATCAAAGATTAATCAACAAATAACTCATGAAATGGTGTAAATCGGACTACAGAAAGAGTAGTTTCTCTGTATATTCAATAAAGAATGAATGATTACAATTGCAATGTCATTCTACAAGCATGAATGAGAAGCAATTCTAATCCCTAAGGAGGTCATTTGGATTGAATGAGTGAGTCTAGCTTAACTAAATGTAAGCCATATTCAACACTCCAGTTAACCACTGATCAAAACCGTAATTGACTCAATTGAGCCCTGACTAAAGTTAGAGTGCAATAAATGACTGAGTCTCAACTGAAAGAGATCAGACACATGTCATAGCAAGCCAACCATCAAGTGCTAGTGCTTCAATGACTCCAATGAACCCCGATGAGGTTAACTGAAGTTGAACTGAACATCGAAAGTTGGTGGAGGCGCCCCTGTTGACTCCAGTTCATTAATTAATCATTAAATAATCAATTTAATGAGAGGAGACACATTCAATGCCCTGTTTAACTGATTGTAACCATTAGTTAGCAATAAATTGCATTAATGACACTTAGATCACCCCCGGAGTGCTCCAGTTAGCCTCCCTGAATGTAGCAGAAGGATAAGTTAGCCTCCTTGACTGAAGGTAGGTGTGGGTGTGACTGGATGATGTCATTTAATGCTCCACTTATGTCAATTAATGTCAATAATATTTAGGATAGTGGTTTAACTAGGCCAATTTGACCAAAAAGAATGTGTATGGTGGTAAATGTCTCCAACACTTTTCAAACTCTTCAAATGTGAAAATATTTTTGAGTACTTGTCTACTTCATACTCATAAAAGTATTTGAAGAGTCGTCTCTTCGACGGTAGGTTATCTCTTTTTTGGTTCGGATGGACTATTTACGGAAAAGGAACACTCCAGCCAATCATGACTAGAAGAGTTCTCTAAGGTATTATTTTATACTTTTTCAGGCCTTAGGAACTAAATCATACAAAAAAGGACCCTTTGGAGTCTTCTTCTGTGGTCGTTCAAACTCTCTAAACATGAATGATACCGAGGTTTTTTTTGTTGGACTCGTTAAACTAAGCATTGAGAGACCCTCTTTTGGGAATGGACCCCTCCTCTCTCAAGTTCGTAAAAAATATGATTTTGGACTTGTCTTCAAATGAACTATAACGAGTGTTTGTTACCCTCTTTGAACTCGTAAAACCGAAAAGAGGCACTCATCAATCATGATGGGGGAAATGGGAAGGGAATCATTTTGCACATAAATGGTAGTAGTTTGTCGTTACCTTTGAACATGGCACTTGTCTACATATCATTTTAGTCAAATGGGTATTCAACTGATCTCCATGACAATTCACTTTCATGAGTCATGCCACTCCCTTGATTCTTTCAAAAGAATGCATTGTCCACTGTCGCACTGTGTGTTTGTCTGGTTTAGTCATTAAGCCAAGTCTTTTGTCATGCTGCCTGATGTTGATGTTATTTTTTCATCATTCAAGATAGCATTATGATCTTAAGATCTTTTACCTGAGAGAATAACAAGCACAGCAATAAAACATAATCACATCACAAGAGATAAGAGACACAAAGAGTTTTCCTTGGGGAAACCATAAAGGAGAAAACCCTGCAACTTCCTCAGAGATAGAATTAGCACCAAAACAGTAAAAGCCTCAAAACAGTAAGATGCACTCCCGACAGCAGTAGTCTTCTTCTTGTCTAGTCCCAGTGTATTTCCTTCCTCACTAATGCACCACACTTGAGTGAGTGAGTGATGTGTATGATAAATAGAGAGACTCACTCTCTATTTATATTCTTTCATTCACTTGAAGTGCACTCAATCATGTCGGCCTCACTTAAGAATTACTTACTAGAGCCGACATATTTATGAGTGTCTAATAACCCTAGTGCCTTGAAACTGTGGGGACTTTAACAATGAGTTGACATGACTTATTTACATTATTTATCCTCCCGATCGGAACATCGGGGTAAGAAAACATGACTCAAATACATAATAGATACATCCCGGAATAAACATCGGGTTACAATACATAAGATACATAGATGAATACATTCCGAAGTTACAAATACATCAACACTCCCTCTTAACTAGGAAGGTATTCACTCGACACAATTTATCAGCATTGTTCTTCTTCTCTGTATCAGCTGGATCATCTCGTATTCAAGTCATCTTCATCTTCAAGTCATCTTCATCTTCGGATCTGGATCATCATGGAACATCATCACTGGATTTGGATCATCACTCGATCTAGATCATCACTACTGGATTATCATGACTGGATCTGGATCATCACTCAATCTGGATCATCACTGGCTGTCATCACTGGATATGGATCATCACTCAATCTGGATCATCACTGGCTTTCATCGCTAGATCTGGATCATCACTGGATTTCATCGCTAGATCTGGATCATCACTCGATCTGGATCATCACTGGTGCTATCTCATGATTCTTCTCGTCACAGGAAGTTCTACAGAGCCATCCCTTTTTCATACTAGTTGTAGGCCTATCCATCATGTAGGTCTTCTCCCAGCACTTACATATGACCTACTCGTCATGCCCAGCACTCACATCTGATCATATAGGAACCAATCCTACAATCACATTAGAAAGGCCCAGCACTCACATTCACCAGCATGGTAGGCACATCTACTACCATCTGTGAAATGGCTCTACACTTACATCTGACCTACTCGTAAAAAAGGCACATCCATCCAGGTAGGAACACATCCTACCACAATGATGGAAGACTCTCACCCAGGCCGGAACACATCCTACCACAATGATGAAAGATTTCCACACATTCACCCAGGCCGAAACACATCCTACAATAATGATGAATGACTCCCATCCAGTCTGGAACACATCCTACTCACAGTGATGAGAGATTTCAGCACTTACATCTGACCTACTCGTCAGAAGGGCATGCACTCACATCTGACTTGGTAGGAACTGAATCCTACACCCTCGTCAGAATGGCCCCCAGTCCCAGACTGAGCTACCTAGTAACGGACCAGGTGCCTCCACTCTTCCGGAGAGCAGTAGTAGCCCTTACATCTGTCCTACTTGACAGAATGTCCAGCACTCACATCTAACATGGAAGGAACTAAATCCTTTAGCCATGAAAAAAATAGCTCTGCCCTTACATATGACCTGCTTGTCAGAATGGTGGTAGCCCTTACATATGTCCTACTCGACATAATGGCCAGCACTCACATTTGACATGGAAGGAACTAAATCCTTTAGCCATGAACATAATGGCTCTGCCCTTACATCTGACCTACTCGTCAAAATGGCGGTAGCCCTTACATCTGTCCTACTCGACAGAATGGCCAGCTCTCATATCTACCATGGGAGGAACTTAATCCTTTAGCCATGAACAGAATGGCTCTACCCTTACATCTGACCTGCTCGTCAGAATGGAGGTAGCCCTTACATCTGTCCTACTCGACAGAATGGCCAGCTTTCACATCTGCCATGGGAGGAACTTAATCCTTTAGCTATGAATAGAATGGCTCAGCCCTTATATCTGACCTACTCGTCAGAATGGCTATGGATCTCAGCACTCATATCTGACATGGAAGGAACCAATCCTCTCACCATGACAGAATGGCTCAGCCCTTACATCTGACCATGGAAGGAACCAATCCTCTCACCATGTCAGAATGGCTCTGGGTCTTATCACTTTCTCTTGGAGTAAACCTCGATCTGGAGAACACCAAGCTTCTCCCTGTAGTACTCGAACTTTATCCTAGCCAATGGCTTCTTCAATACATCTCCTAGATATTCCTCCGTCGCAACATACTGGAGCTTCACTGCTCCTCTCTACACCATATCCCTGATATAGTGGTACTTTATCTCGATATGCTTCGACTTGTCATGGAACACCAGATTCTCTGATAACTTCACGCAACTCTGGTTGTCACAATGTATACAAGTAGCATCCAACTGGAGATCAAATATATGAGACAGTAGATTCCATAGCCATACTGCCTCACAACTAGCTGAACAAGCTGCAACATACTCTACTTTAGCTGTACTCAGTGTCACACAGGATTGCTTCCTACTAAACCAAGAGATCACACCTGATCCCATACTGAAGCAACACTCTGAAGTGTTCTTCCTATCGATGGCACTGCCTGCCCAATCTGAATCAACATAACCCTCTAGGTCAATCTTTTGATTTGCATCGTACTTGAGCCCATAATCAACTGTACCCCTCAGGTACCTCAGAATATGCTTTGCAGCAATCGAGTGAACATGTCTCGGATCTGTCAGGAACTAGCTCAAAGTGTTCACAGCAAAGCACATATCTGGTATTGTGTTCGTCGGGTACATCAAGGATCCAATCATCTGACGATACATCGTAGCATCAACCATCTCTGATGAAGCATCACTCAATAGCTTCAGGTTCGATGTCATAGGTGTGGTCATGTAGTCCATCATCTTGAACCTATTCAAGATATCTACTGCATACTTCCCTAGTCCACACCTCCATGCCTAGAAAATAGTGCATCGAGACATAACAGGAGCATCACTGGTCTTCCTCCTTCAACCTTGAAGCAAAGGTTGGAATCCACTTTACTCTCATTAAATCCTAGAATCATCAGTAATCTACCCATCCTATCATACCATGTCGAACCTCAAGATATTCTGTAGTCACTCCCTCTGAAGCGAAGCATCATACTCCCTCTGTCTTCTGTGCTCTATGCACTGAAAACATTCTGTACCGGAGTGACAAGTAGCTTCCTATGCTACTAATATTCTATGTGACCATCTAGTGTATAGACTTGCATCTTCAACCTTGTAGCAAAGGTTAATATTTTCATCAAGCTCATCATGTATGTGTTATCCGATGGGTGTCTTCTAAACTCGTACAAGGCCTTCTTTCATTTGCACACATGATTATGCATGTCATGTGACTTCACTTCCAGTGGCTGCAAATGTCTCTTCATATTCTGTGCCTTCTTTTCCTGAGAAGCCTTGTGCTACAAATCTTGCTTTGTATCCCATGATGTTTCCATCTACTGCATGATGGAACTACGAACTTCTCTTCATGTGTCAATACTGCATCCTAGACATCATTCTTCTTGAACTGGTCTTCCATTTCTTCTTGGTTACTTCTTCATGGCTGGAATATTCTGCATCAATGATGTCACTGCATTCATCATATTATTCTTCATCTTTGAATTGTCGTCACTTGTTCTTCGAAACAAGTCTTCATTCTTCTTTGCTTGTAGGTGATTATGTATGTGATCTTTCCTACAATTCAAATGTAGTTGTATGGTTAGAAACATTTCATAAGGTATATTCATAATGAAAAATTCTTATGCATAACTATATGATCATGCAACTATTTTAGCCAATACAACATTCATCCATATCTCACGGAAATTTTCTAGATTCCTTCCATCTCTGCCAGGACGACATTGGGATTGTGCACTAATCCAATATGTCAGCAAAGAGGTTTCATACTAGATAAGTAGAAATGGAGAGTTGTATAGCACCATGAGCTACTTACCCATCACATGCATATTAGTAGTATACTGTCATTAATGCAAGCATCCTATTATGCATAATACATTAACTGAATAAAAACAAATGCATAACAAAACAATGAAATGACAATTGAATACTTATCTTTATTTGTTTCGTGGGTATACTCCTTCTTGATTCTTCACCTTCATCATCTTCTTCATTCATAGTAGCATCGATTCTTATCCAAATGCTAAAGAGGATAAGAGATTATTCAAGAGTTGAGTTCTTCATATTCGTCATTGCTTGAGGGATCTTCTTTGGATGGTGAGAGCTTGATCTTCAGTTGCTCCCATCTTCTCTTCTCTTATTATGAGTCGAGCTTATCTTCTTTCCAGATTCCACTGAAATTAATTACTTACTTCTGGCACACATTCCTTCAATGAATGAATCCCATGATCCTAGGAATCTATTCAAGGTGGCCATCACCACTTTTGCATTCTTCACTTCTTCTTTTACTGCTTCAAGTTGTTCTTGATTTGACAGACTCTTATGACTGCATGGTCTCTGCATTCTGGATCTTCACATTCTTCAACTGGTTTATCAAGGTCATATTATGATTTATGTTCTTCCCTTCAAATATCTTGGTCAAGGAATCAAACATATTTGGTGTCTTTAAGGAGGACACTTGTGGTACAAGTTGATCCGTGATTGAATCAATCATCATCTTCTTGGCCTTGACCAAGTTCTTCTTGTGTAAGGCTTCTAGCCTCATCTCCCTCTGAAACTGGAACCTCTCTACTCATGTAGGTGTCCAATCCATTTTCTTCAGAGAGATCATATACTTCTAGGCTTGGAAGTTGTCAACTTCACCAAGCTTATCATCAAGCTGATGTGATAGATCACTTTGAAATGAGAACCTCAAATGAAAATAGCAAAGGATTAGATCTTACCGATTTGAGGTGTCCGTCTTGGTTCCGTAGTTGGCTGATGTAGGGTTTGTCACAGAAACCCTAATTTCAAAAATTGGAATCTTCCAGATCTAATTGGATAGACAGATAGATATCTTCAAATGGAGCTATCCAATGTACTCCTTTTCTGAAAACAGTGGAGGGAAGTTCCCGAAACAGGAAGCCCTAATTTTCCAATTTCTTATGTAGAAATTCCTATTACTGTTTCTATGATATCTCTGAAATTACTAATCCTCTATGTCTGAAATTTCGCACTAACGTAACCATTCCTATCACTAATCTGTCACCATAGGTTTCATCAGAATTAGTTTCACCCTTTGGGATTTATGATCCTTTTCCCAAGGTTACCTGTTACAAGACTATTCAGAACAACGAAGTTGTATGACATGCCACGTGTCACTGGTTGATCTTCTGAGTCTGATATTCAAACCACTGAAATTAAAGTCCGTTCCATGTCTGGAAAATCTTCAGGAATTTCATTTGGACCTTTGTAGCCCAAGATATTGCAGATCTCCCCAGATGTCCTGTTTAGGGATGAATTCTGGAAGAGGCTGGAACCCTAACGTGGAGAGATCATATCTCCTGGAATACAGCGAATATGAGGCTGAGTTTTGGACACAGTGTTCTTATGGATTTTATATTTTGTCCCTGGAAGTTTTATCTCCTGATCCTTCGCCAATCTCAAAATATATTGAATCTACCAAAACTTATCAATTTTAGTATTTAGGGTTTTTTCAGCTCGGGGTCAAACTAGGGTTTGACTTTCCCGGAGTTTCACCCAACCAAATTTCTTGATCCAGCTCTCTATACTTTGGTTTTAATGAGGATAAAAATATTATGCTGGTCTCACTCAAAAATTCCTCTTCTGTAGAAAGCCCTAATTTCCGCATCGAAAACTGAAAATGCTCGGAATCGAATTCCGCTTCGACAGAAAGATTCGCCCTTCAATGGAGAGTCATCCTAGCATACTTTTGCTGATGGATTGTGGAGAGAGACCCAAAAAGTAAGAAGCCCTAGATTCTACAGCTACACAATGTCTTCTTCTCAGGTTAGATCTGATACCATGTTAGTTTTTCATCATTCAAGCTAGCATTATGATCTTAGGATCTTTTAACTGAGAGAATAACAAGCACAGCAATAAAACATAAGCACATCACAAGAGATAAGAGACACAAAGAGTTTTCCTTGAGGAAACCATAAAGGAGAAAAACCTGCAACTTCCTCAGAGATAGAATCAGCACCAAAATAGTAAATCCCCAAAACAGTAAGATGCACTCTCGACAGCAGTAGTCTTCTTCTTGTCTAGTCCCAGTGTATTTCCTTCCTCACTAATGCGCCACACTTGAGTGAGTGAGTGATGTGTATGATAAATAGAGAGACTCACTCTCTATTTATATTCTTTCATTCACTTGAAGTGCACTCAATCATGTCGGACTCATTTAACAATTACTTACTAGAGCCGACATCTCTATGAGTGTCTAATAACCCTAGTGCCCCGAAACTATGGGGACTTTAACAATGACTTGACATGATTTATTTACATTATTTATCCTCCCGATCGGAACATCGGGGTAAGACAACATGAATCAAATACATAATAGATACATCCCGTAATAAAAATTGGGTTACAATACATAAGATACATAGATGAATACATTCCGAAGTTACAAATACATCAACACTTCAAAGGGATGTTGAAGAAGTTTTACCTCTATAGTCAAAACAGTCTCTGTGCTAGTACTCTTGAGTCAATATTATGGTTACTACATTCACATCATTCTAGAACTATGTTTCAAGTTTTGTGTCATTGATGTGGGACTCATCATGGCCCTCCTTTGATGAGATTATTCCCATCAACATCATATCATCATCTGGGAAATAGTCTTAGAAACAAAACTTAGTACCTTGAGATCTATATGCCTTAATGACAGATTCTCTCGCTCTCGACATAGGTTCACATCATTGACCTTTGATCGATAGAATCGACTGGGTGTTCGACATCAAGACATTATTCACGCTCAGTAGATTGTACTAGGGTACCTTGGGAATCATTGACATCAATGGTGATTTCCCTTGCACTTGTTAACAGTTCACATCATTGGCCAGTAATCAAGTGGTTTCTACCATGTTCGACTTCAAATCATTGTAATCACATGATAGAATCATACTTTTTGGAAGAAGAGATGAAGACCCTGGGTATTTTTTTAGCACTCATAGCTTTCCCCAGGTTGCAATGGAGTTTTGTATATCTAGCATGGATCCACACTTGTATGGCCGTGGCTATGCTCAAATTTGTGTATGTGTGACATAGATCTATGTTGTATGTCCGGTAGCTATGTCCAAGTTTGAGTCCTCTATCACATGGATCTACATTGTATTCTAGTAGCCATGCTTGTTTATTCCTCTCATGGATCTGCCTTGTATTGGTGCGTAGCCATGCGTTCATTACATTTGTCTATGAGTCAAAAGTATTGATGTACTACAGATTCCTACTAAATGACATTCTCCAACCGAGCTGACATTTTGCACCTCGAAGTGACAACTTTTTCTCTCAAAGCTCTCACTTATCATATCCCTCTAAGTGTCATGCTTTCTGGGGCATTCTATTATACCTAAATCATGTCACCATCATGTGATAAGACCCTTAACTTCCATGTTTTCCCTTAATCCCAACACTTAGAGTGGAAACTTTCTCTGTTTGTTAATTCTACTTAAAAAAACCTAGCACCGCGTTTTCCCTGTGGTCAATGAGCGGTACCTCCCTCAGCACCGCCTGTATCCTATCTTTGAGAAGTGGTGCCACCGCCATCTTTGTTCTAAAAGCGGTTATCATCTAAACTGTTCCGTCATAAGGGAAGAAAAGCGGTACCCTGGGTAAAATGGGAAAAAGAGAAGTTTCTTGAGGCTTCTAGATCATTAAGCTTCATGTCCTCCCTTATCCCTATCATTATGGGTTATTTTTAGCTCAAGATCCCCCATGGTACTATCTTGGAGCCACCTCACCCATAATTCTCTCAACTATTCCTATCCATTGAGCCTTATAACTACAAGCTCGTGTCCATAGTTGAGGGGAAGAACTATGGAGGTATTGTTATGCTGTTGGATTGACTACCTATTCCAAATAATTGGTGTTATACCCAAATCATGTCACCACCATGTGATAAGACCTTTGACTTACATCTTTTCCCTTAATCCTAGCATTTATAGTGGAAACCCCATGTTGTTTGTCAATTCTACATGAAAATACTCATCATTGCGCTTTCCTTGTAAACCATGAGCGGTACTTTGCTCGCATCACCTGCATCTTTTTTACCATAAGTGGTGCCACCACCTGTGTCCTTTGTCCCATAAGTGTTTCTTATCTAAACCGCTCTGTCATAAGAGGAGAAAAGCGGTACCCTAGGTAAAATAGGAAAAAGAGAATTTTCTCGATGCTTCTAGATCATAAGCCTCGTGTCCTCCCTTTTCCCTATCATTGTGGGTCAGTTGATCTCAAGATCCCCCATCATAGGATCTTAGAGGCCACCTCATCCACAAATATCTCAACCATTCCTATCCATTGAACCTTATAAATACAAGCTCATGTCCATGGTTGAGAGGGAGAACTATAGAGGTATTATTATGATGTTGGATTGACAACTTGGCCCAAGCCATTAGAGAGCATAGAGAGAAAATTTGGAGCTTATGGGGATGAAGTTCTTGTCTCATGGAGATGCATGTCAACACTAATTCTTAATTGGTTGTAAACTTCTCCATCCATCTTAATGCAAAGCTAGTTTCCATCCCACATTACTGTTGCTTTGATTTTGCATTTACATGTTGTTAGATTCCTTAGTCACTAACATGGATAAGTATATGATTTTCTGGTAGCTTTGATGTGTTTGTATGTTTGATCTGGTTGCAGGTACACAGGTTCACTATCGAAGCATCATTTCAGGTGTCTACGACATCTAGGGAGGGTCTTCATCCTTTGTCGTTCACTCATTTATTTTGGATCTAAACCATTCAGACCGGAGGAATAGCTTCTGTCCATAGAAGGTGAAATATTCCTGGTTACAAAACTGGTGACTGTGCTAGGGAATGATACGTATATCAGTTGATCTGATCTTCCTCAGTTATTCAACTCTTGTCCGAATCCAGGCTCCATCTCCACCTCTCTTTAGTCAAATCTACTATCTGACTCAATGTATTTTGGTTTGAAACTTCTAGATTTGTCTAGATCTGAGTTATTTCAACCTTTTATACTCTTTTTTACTGTCAATCCATCAAATTTTACCTTGATATGATCTTTTTCTAACTTGATCTATTGTTCTCCTTTGTGTTTTGGATCTATACAGGGAATTGCTCTTATGTTGTTGGCAAGAAGCGGTGCCACCGCCTGAACCCTGTTCATAGCACGCGATGCAACTGCCTGAGTCCTGTTATCCAGAAGTGGTGCTCGGCCAGAACTTCTCTATCAAGACCCCTCCAACATGGTGCTAGGTAGGCCTTATTCCAAGACCACTTTTTTCTCATTTTTTGTAAAAAATTTGAGTTGATTTGCTTTCAGCCCTGCACTGTCAAGCTTGTGTGTTAGAATCTGATGCTTATGGTTTGAAATTTTGTGGTTAAAGATTGGTTTGGTTGGAGAATTCAAAAGCTAGATTAGGCTTATTGATTGTTCATTCACTTCTGTGCTTGTTGGTTGTGATTGTGAAAGGACTTCTTGTTTTTTGAAAAGATTAGGGTGTTAGTGAGATCTCTTTAATTTATCTTATATAGACTGAAAGAAAAACATTTGATTAGCATCTTGATTTCATTTTTTGTTTTCATAGAGAACTTCTTTTTGCTTCTTTAAAAAATAAAATTTTTGACTGAGATTAGGTTTTTATCAGCTTTGAGCATTAGACATTGGATCTCTGATTGGCCTCACAAGCCTTCAGGCTCTTTATGTTCTTTTGTCTCTTATGCATTTAGTACTATCTCATCAAAATAAAAAATATGGTAGTTTTAAGTTAGATTTATATATATATTAAGAAAAATTGAAAAATAGAGTGCATATACTTGTAGTGTGCTTTGTTAGAATAATCAACCCATAGTTAGCTACCTTAGACATTAATTAATCCAATTTTTGTCTTATTTTCCTAGTTTCCATATTCCACCTTATGTAAGTTGTCCTCCACACATCCAAAGTGGTCAAACTTGCTAAATTTGAGACATGAAGCACTTAGGAAACCACTTGGAATCAAAACTGCTTTATTCCTGGCCTTTCTAGCGCATGTCTTCTTTTTCTGCGTTATTGCTTTCTTTCTCTGAGTTTTAAGGCAATTGGGAAAGTTTGACTAGGTGAAGTTAACTTATTTTTTGTCCTCATCATCCTCCACCCTTTTATCCTAAGAAAAGAATGTATGAGTTTTCCTTCCATCACCTATTAGCTTTCCTAATTGATTTTTCCAATCCGTGAGCTCCTAGACAGATTTGGAAACTGCTTTATGCACCTATGGGGGATTTGCTTAGATTTAGTAAGCCTGCTTTTGACCAAATTCGAATGGTATCCTTATGAATTCAAATATATCATGTAATTATTTATTTTGGAAGCCTATGACTTCACAGGGTTGGCTATTGTACACCTATTCAATACAGATTAGTGTTCTGCTCCATATTCAGTCTCCTTTATGTGTAATTTGCATGTGTAATTAGCAATTTTTGTGAGTGTAATTGTTCTAACACCTGGGTTGAATTTCCACATGGTATTAGAGCCTTTGTATATCGATTTATCTCCTTAAAATTTGTTATTTCAGGTTTGACATCATTGACTGGGAGCATTCTGCTGACTAAAGGGACAATTTCTGAGCTATGGATCAATCTCAGAAGATAATCTTGACTCCATTTAACTTCTTTGAATGGAAAGCAGAGATGGAGATACTTTTGAGAGTGAAATGCCTCTACAGAGTGACTATGGCAACAGAAGCCGATCCCAATGCAGCTGTAGAGAAAATTAAATGGCACAACAGGAGGGATGAGGCCTATGGTCTCCTGTGTCTGAGCATATCCAAAGACCTCCTTTTCCATCTTGATGGATTAACATCAACAAATGAAGTATGGTAGAATATTGTTGAGATTTTTGGTAAGATAGATGAGATGAGGGGACATAAAATTGAAAATGAATTGATCTCCCTGAGTCCCAATAGCTTTGAATCCCTACAACTCTATTTTTCCAAGTTCAAAGCCCTTGTTTTGCAGCTAAAACAATGTGGGATCGAAAAGAAGGATTAGCAACTGGTTTTGGCCATACTCTCGAAACTTGGCCCTGACTATTCAGTGTTTTTTTTTACCTTCTATGCCACAAAGTTGAAAGCTCGAGCCTGGAAAATGCCTAGCCTTGCAGATTTTGTGGAATCTCTCACACAAGAACAAGATAAATTGGTGATGATGGGCACCATCAAACCATACAAAGACCAAGCTCTAGTTGCTGGAGATTCAAGGGTGGATTCAAAAGGAAAGAAGAAATCTAAGAAGCTACCTGAGCAAAAGAGAGACAAGAACAAGTCTCCAGAGGAGCCTCAAAGTTCCAAGAAGAACCCCCAGAAGAAGAAGAACAAAGGAGAAATGAGCAAGTGCACATACTGCAGTAAGGAAAATCATCTTGAAAGCTCCTACATGAAGAAGCAAATTGACATGCTGACCCAACTCCTAGAGAAGAATGGAATCTCCCTTCCAGACAGCTCAAAGAAGAGGGAAGGAAGATCAAATTCAGAAGATAGAGAGAGATTTCATGTATTGGTTGCTGGCACATCAAGCTCACCTAGTTTCATCATTGATTCTGGAGGTTCAAGCCATATGGTTTCGACCAAGGAGGCATTCACCTCACTTGACATGTCGAAAGGTCCACCAATTGTACTGGGAGATGACTCTCTCACTGAAAGTTTGGGCAAAGGGAAGATTGATCTTGACGATGGTAAGTTCAGCAATGTATTGTATCTTCCAGGTCTTTCCTCTAACCTCTTATCAGTGTATCAGATGACCCACACAGGGTCTCCAAAGAAGGTCATATTCTCCCCTGATGAAGTTGATATCACAGAGATCTCAAGTGGTAAATTCATTGCAAAAGGAGTTGCAAATCACACTTCGAAGGTATACATGTTCTCACACTTCCTACCCTACTCAAACCCCTCTTCTCTTCTGATTCATGCTAATGAGGCAAGCAAGCTTTGGCATGAAAGATTTGGCCACCTAAATTACAAGTATCTTTCTGATCTTAGTGAAAAATAAATGGTCATAGGGTTACCAAAGATTAAGTTTTCCAAAGGAGTCTGTCAAGGTTGCATCTTAGGAAAACACCTAGAGCATAAATTTGAGAAAGCTAGTCATGAGAGAACCTATACACCTCTTGAGTTGATCCATAGTGATTTTGCTGGCCCATTTCCTCATATGTCAATGATTCAGGCCAAATATGCATTGACATTCATAGATGAATTTTCCAGGTATTGCTGGGTTTACTTCCTGAAACACAAATCTGAAGTTTTTGGCCTCTTCAAAGTCTTTAAGGCTTTGGTTGAAAACCAATCTGGGAGGAAACTCAAGGTCCTCAGATCTGAAAATGGTGGTGAGTATGTCAATTTTGAGTTCATTCAATATTGTGCAGATGCAGGTGTTCAGATGCAGCATTCTATCCCTTACACACCACAGCAAAATGGTGTTGCTGAGAGGAAGAACAGATCACTGAAAGAGATGGCAACATCCATGATGGAGTCTAAGACTTTGCCACCAAAGTTTTGGGCCAAAGCTATAAACTATGCAGCCTATATCCATAATAGGGTGCCTCATAAACAGCTTGATGGTATGACTCCTTTCGAATCATGGAGTGGGCACAAGCCAGATGTGACCCATTTCAAGATTTTTGGCTCAAGGGCTTGGGCTAGAATTCCAACATAAAAGAGGAAGGCTTTGCAGCCCCAAAGCCAAGAGTGTCTATTTGTTGGGTACTCTGAAGATTCAAAAGGGTACAATCTGGTCAATTTGAGCACAAACAAAGCCTTCATTGAAAGGAATGTTCAGTTCTAAGAAGAGCCTTTAGTAGTAGTGGAAGTTGGAGAATCCTCTTCACCACCAGAACCATTGAATGTAAGTGAAGAGATAGTTGAACTTGCTGATTCTGATATGTCTGATAATGATGATTTAATTTCTTATCCTAATAGTCCTACAAGACCAAAATGGGTAGCAAATTCCATTCATGTAGCTGGAGAACTAGTTGGAAATCCTAATGATCATAGGAGGACTATATCTCAGTTTGAGAGTGCTCTGTGGATGAAAGATCTTATGTTTGCAGAGAAATGCTATCTGATGATTGAATCAGACCCACAGACATATGAATATGTAGCAAATGATCCAAGATGATAAATAGCCATGAAAGAAGAGTTCATCTAACTCGAGAAGAACAACACTTGGGAGCTGGTTGATCTTCCCCCAGGGAGGAAGCTAGTTCAGTGTAAGTGGGTTTATAAAACCAAATTTGCTGCTAATGGTTCACCTCTGAAATAAAAGGCCAGATTGGTATCGAAGGGCTACTCACAGGTACATGGCATAGACTACAATGAGACCTTTGCACCAGTGGCAAAGATGGATTCCATCAGGCTAGCCTTAGCCATTGTAGCTTCAAAGCAGTGAGAGGTACATCACATGGATGTGAAGTGTGATTTCCTGAATGGATATATCACTGAAGAGATTTACATGCAGCAGCCTCAAGTATTTTCTAGTAATCCATATCTTGTGTGCAGGCTAAAGAATTCATTGTATGGGCTTAAGCAAGCCCCCAGGGCTTGGTATGCCAAGATTGATAGCTTTCTGCTATCACTGAATTTTGTTCGATGAAAGTCAGATCCAAATGTCTATTTGAAGCTGATTCATGGTTCATTAATGATTTTTTTTTGTGTGTTGATGACCTTCTCATTACAGGAAGCTCAAAGGATGAAATTGCCTCCTTGAACGATGCAATGAACCATGCATTCTCAATGACTGATTTGGGCTTATTGAGCCAATTCTTGGGGCTCGTGATTGCTCAAACCAAACAAGGAATCAAAGTACATCAGTCCAAGTATGCCTTGGATTTGCTGATCAAATTCAATATGAAGGATTGCAAGCCAAACAAGACTCCTTTCCTTTAAGGAGTTAAGCTTGAAGAAGTTGATTCTTCACTTATGGTAAACAATACACTATATAGGCAATTGATTGCATGTTTGTTGTATCTTACACATACTCGACCTGATATTTCTTATGCAGTAAGTGTGGCTTCAATATACATGGATCAGCCTCATGATATCCATTGGAGAGTAGCCAAAAGGATCCTTAACTTTGTTTAGGGAACAAGGACTCATGGGATCTTCTACAAAGCTAAATCTAATCTTGATTTGATTAGGTTTACTGACAGTGATTGGGCAGGTGACAACACAGATCGAAAGTCAACATCAGGATATGTGTTCATGCTTGTTGAAGGACCAATCAGCTGGTCAAGCAAGAAATAGAGTGCCATTGCACTCTCATCTATAGAAGCAAAATACATAGGAGTTGTAAATGCAGCAACTCAATGTTTATGGTTGTAGGGGTTTCTTGGTGAGTGTGGCTTTGAATCAGAATACTCAACTATAACTATCTATTGTGATAACCAGAGTACCATTCGAATCTGCAATGATCTAGTTCAGAGACAGAGAACCAAACACATTGAGATCCATATGCACTACATCAGACAGCTTGTGCATGATGGCACCATTCACCTACTCTTCTATTCATCTTCAGAACAAGTAGCAGATATATTCACCAAAAAATTTTGTGAGAAGACATTCAGCAATCTCAAATCACTACTAGGGATTGCTGATCATGCTATGAAGCATGAGTAATGACAAGATTTCTAAATTTTGTTTTACTGTCCATGTTTAAGGGAGGATTTTTCCCACTGGGTTTTTGCCTCTTTCCTTGGTTAAATGGACATGCAGTATGTAAAGGGTGACTAAGCCTTGTTTCTAGGCCCTATAATTTTTTGATATTTTACTCATAAGTTAGGCTTAAGGGGGGGTGTTAGAATAATCAACCCATAGTTAGCTACTTTAGACATTAATTAATCCATTTTTTGTCTTATTTGCCTAGTTTCCATATTCCACCTTATGCAAGCTGTCCTCCACACATCCAAAGTGGTCAAACTTCCTAGATTTGAGTCATGGAGCACTTGGGAAACCACTTGGAATCAAATCTGATTTATTTCTAGCCTTCCTAGCGCATGTCTACTTTTTCTGCTTTATTGCTTGCTTTTTCTGAGTTTTAAGGCAATTGGGAAAGTTTGACTAGGTGAAGTTAACTTGCTTTTTGTCCTCAACATCCTCCACCCTTTTCTCCTAAGAAAAGCATGTATGATTTGTCCTTCCATCACCTATTAGCTTTCCTAATTGATTTTTCCAATTCGTGAGCTCCTAGATAGATTTCGAAACTGCTTTATGCACATATGGGGGATTTGCTTAGATTTAGTAAGCCTGCTTTTGACCAAATTTGAATGGAATCCTTATGCATTCGAATCTCTCATGTAATTATTTATTGTGGTAGCCTATGACTTCACAGGGTTGGCTATTGTACACTTATTCAATACAAATTAGTGTTCTGCTCCATATTCAGTCTCCTTTGTGTGTAATTTGCATGTGTAATTGGCAATTTTTGTGAGTGTAATTGTTCTAACACCTGGGTTCAATTTCCACATGATTCTTGTTTTTATTTTAGGAAACGAGACTCTTCCCCTTTTTATTGCTTTCAAAAAAGAGAAATGAGTTTGGAAAGTATTGCTTGTCTTTGATTTTGATTAGTTCAAGATTGTTGTTTGGAAGTTTTTGGTTTTGAAACAAAATAAAATACTCTCTTTCCCTCCCGTAGGTAGGTATACCGAACGGTAAAGTGAAATATTTGCATATGCATACTGCATGGTTTTACTTTTTCTGTCAAAAACCCATGCATTCACCTAACCATCCACTTTAAAATTAATGGTAGTTATAGGTCAAAATTTACATAGCAATTTGAGTGATAGGTTAGAGATGTGTTCGAGCGTCGTTAAGCGTAGGAGCTATCATTACTTGCCCGCATTACATCTTGGGACTCGCACGGTTATTCCATGTACCATCCGTATATCGAACGGCCTTTCACATACCCTTGAGGTATATAGAAAGTTACTTCATGTACTCGATTGTATATCGGAAGGCCTCTTGTTTACGGTTATGCATTAGAGAGCACTACTACCGATTTGAGCTCCCACGTACCTTGAGTATATCGGGAGACCCCACTAGGATACCTTGTCCATCTGAGAAAATCCCTTTAGCCATCTTGCTTGGTGCCATACACCAAAATTAGCATTCAGGGAGATTACTACACACGTACCCTAGAGGTATATCGTGAGTGGCACCTTCTTGACAATCCTGGTGAGAGACCTAACTATCTGAACTCCTCCTGTCATTTAAGTTTGCTTTTTTGACCTATAGCTTGAGTAGGGAAATTTTTGTTGTGTTTTCTACTTTTCTTAGACCCTAGGTTAGATAGGAACTATACAGACTGACTGAGCTAAGACAGTCTAGAAGAGTATGGGGCTTGCCACCCGATGTTATTCTTGTTTCAGGAGAAAATCCAATGGAATCTATCGACCAAGGAGCTGCTACCACCTCCTATGTGGGAGATAATGTGGGTGCAGAAAGTGGAGGTCCATATCCTTCACACTCACCTCCCTTGGTCCAATAACCTTCTCGGGGAAATACTTCATTCCATTCTCCCATAGAAGGTCATGTTGATACTACCTATCCGGATTATGGTCCCAATGCTCCATTTCAGGATACCTCTATAGGATAGGCCATTGCCTAATTTGGCACCCGTTTAAACTTTTCTGAAGAAATTTCTCCAGATGAAGAAGAACGTAGACAATACAAGGCATCCATTCTATGTGCACGGGAGATTGAAAAGAAAATAGATGATATATTGGGCACACCACCACCACGTTTTACAGCTGTGCCTGTGGGATATTGTTCACTTGCCGATTCTATGAGACCCATTGAACCGATTATAGATCGCACAGTGACTCCACACAACCCACGTCAAAATTCCAACCCCACCACCTCCTATATTATGCATGTTCCCAATCCTCACAGGTCTTCTACACCTAGGGCTCAACCTTCGATTCATGTTTCGTCATCACCTTCTAGTGCCAGGGGGAAACCCCCAGCACGACCTATGTTATTTGGCACCATAATTGTACCTAGTCAAGGACAGACCTCTAATATAGAACAATTTAGAGTTTATGTCCCTCCCATCCATACTAGCATGGTTAATCCCCCATCCAATTCAGGTCATCCCTTGGGGGCTGTTGGGCACTAGGGCAGACCCGGGTTTTAGACCTTTTACTTCACACCAACAAAAGACCCACAATGTTGGCCCTTTCGGCAACAACCTGTGAACAGGTTGCAGTGTCACCCGAAACAACTATGGGATGCCGTAGAATCAGGTTTCTGCAAGCAAAGAGGGATATTATTGTACCTTTAGTCTTTAATAACTTATAATCAATTAACACAGAGCTCCGACATTCATATAACTTTGCAGATAAATAAACAGCAGTGACTTGCGCAACCCTCTACTGGGAATTCACAGCGAAGCAAGTATTTAGCAACAATCTTATTTATCAGATATATCTAGTTAACCATGCACAACAAAACATAACAGAAATAACACAATGAACCACAACACCAGATATAACGTGGTTCACCCCCAGTGTAGGGGTTACATCCACAGAACTGTGCTTTATTCAACTTCTTTACAAGTCACAGTTCTGATCTACGCACTCAGCTGCAGATCCTTTCAAATCCTTAAAGCCACACACACAGCTGCAGGCCTCTACGCACACAGCTGCAAATCTTCTAATCTCTTTACAAAACCCTCTGTGCACACAGCTGCAGAGGTCATCCATGCACACAGCTGGGACTTAACATTTTCTTACAAAAGAACCTTAGCTTCGCAGCAATTCCTTATACATAAAATCCTAACCTTAATTCTTTACAAGAGTGCCTATTTATACAACGCACTATTACAAAACCTTGGGCTTAAACCATGGGCACCCCGAACCCTAAACCCTGGACGTAAAACATGGGTTTATTACAATAAGAAAGCTTTAACTTAACCCCGACACCCCTAAGACTATTTTGAGCCATAACTCCACTTACAAACTTACAAAAACCGCGAATTTACCAAAACTAAAGACCCTTAAAGTACACGTCCCAACAGGCCCCTAAGACTCACTAGTGGCCCATCCTGGGACACTCTACTAATCTTCCAGCAGACGGAGCTTCACTGCGAGGATGGAAAACTGAGTATTTAGACTGCGCATGATGTCATCAGCTGCTTTCTCCTTTTCCACCAAATCCTGCAGTACTGTGGACGATACTTCGCTGGCATTTTCTTGTGCGAATGCATCATATTCCTTTAGAATTTTGAACTGGCTATCCACAGTAGTACTTAATTCCAAAGCCTCACTAACAAGTGGTTGTATAGAGCTTTCCAACTCTGTTACTTTCACCCTGCATGACTCTATTTCCTGCTGGAGTTCCTTGCTGCACTTTACTTTTAACATTTTCTCCATAGGGGGCAAGGTCCTGATTTCTACTTTTACTGTATCCAACTCTGTCTGTCGCTGTTTGATGGTTTCTTGCAGCTGTCCTATTTTCGGATGTTCCTGAAGGGTTGTCCAAGCCTCAACATTGTCTCCAAGCAAATTTACTGTGCTTCCCACAAAATCTGAAATTTTCGCGGCTGACGCCTGAATGTTTGCGCGACGCTGTTCTTTGACCTCAGGTGGAGTTTCCGGAGGGATGCGCAGTTGGAGCTCCGCGATACGAGCCTCATGTTCTGCTTTAAGCTTCTCAACTTCATTGCGAGACTACTATGCATAGTCTTTCAGCCTGCCTAATATTTGTTCAGGCTCCTCCACCAGCTGCACGTCAAAGTCAGGAAGACTTCGACATGCTTCATCCAAAACTCGGACCAGTGTAATCCGTTTGCGTTCTGCATTCCTCTTTCTCTGCTCCACTGCCTCCAGCTGCACTGCGAGGTTATCATTCTGCTTCCTGGCATCGTCCAACTATTTTTGTGAATAATGGTCTCGGGCCTGGATTTCCTTTGCGATAGCTGACTGGCAGAGATGTAGTTCTAACATGGACATTTTGGTGTAATCAATTCCTATTGTCATGCTCATCTCTGCGTGGGATGCTGCATCAGTTATGATGAGGGAAGCGATGGATACTTGGGCCTTGTTTTCTTGAGCTGGCCATTGCCTTAGGTCGGGCTATGCGCTTACCGGGGTATTGCTGGCTATAGTGGTAGTTATCGACTGTGTTGCTGAGTCCTTCAGCTCCGATATGTGCTGTGCGACACCACTGATGCAGGCATCCAAATGCATAGTGGCAAACTCTGACCATTTCTTAGTAAGGATGTATGTGGACTTCGACAAAGACACATTAAGCTCTTCTCTTGTCAATCCGGGTGTGTCATCGACATTCTTATCCTTGGACACCTTCACTTTCTTTTGGGGCTGCAGTTTGTTTACTTCCTCTACTTCTGGTGTCTTGCGCTTCTCCTGCCTATTAGGGTCTGGAGTAGTTTTGACCGAGTCTTGTCCTTCTTCTTCATCGATTTCGACTTCTCCACCCTGGTTGCTATCATTCTGCTGCGACTCAGTCTTTTCTTCGATGTCTTCCAGGGGACCTTGCTGCTGCATGTTACTAGGGCCTGCGCCCATATTGGTAACTATGGGAACCGGAATGTGAGGTTTTTTTCCTACATCTTTCAACCAATCAGCTGGCCAGTGCTGAACTACTACCCGGATATCACCCTCAGTGACTACATATGGTAGCTTGAACCATTGATTCTTTTGATCTGCGCGATCCTGGATGAAATTATAATGCATGTCGGCGCTGAAGGTGGCTACGCCGTCATATTCAGAGAATAACTCATTACTGAGCCGTGGGGTTTTTGCGATCTCATACTGGATATTCATCATATAAAAGGAAAATACATAATTTGTCATCTGTTGATGTACTTTATCCTGTGAAACCCATAGCGATGCGTACCTGGCTACGCCAGACATGTGTTCTGCTGCATCAGGAAACTGTGCCTCAATAGGTTCTTGCCATCCTACTAGTGCGATGAGGATGAGCAACCATGAGTAATGGAAGGCCCTACCTTTCTC
The DNA here is from genome assembly GCA_001517045.1 of Pseudotsuga menziesii. Classification (NCBI taxonomy): domain Eukaryota; kingdom Viridiplantae; phylum Streptophyta; class Pinopsida; order Pinales; family Pinaceae; genus Pseudotsuga; species Pseudotsuga menziesii. The sequence goes on from LPNX011101601.1 coordinate 44,847, forward strand.
CTGCGCATCGCGAGTGTCTTCCAGGAATTCCTTCGTAACATACGCTGCCGAGTTGTAGCTGTAACCTTCGGCGCAGTTTATAGCAATTCTGATAACCGGGGTAGGTACTTTAGTTGGTTTGCACTTCCGTATGACTTTGCATGCTAAGAGCTCAGCTGCGAAGCGAATGTGATGTTCCTGAATCGCAGAAGTGTGATACCTGCATTTTCCCTTCGTGAGGCCGAAGCATTCCTTCATGGTTTGTGCGAGCTTCGTATCCTCATGCTTCGAGGGAAACTCTGTCGCCGGATCAGGCCCTGCTATTGGTAAGCCAGTGATCCTTTGAATGAGCTAGCCATTGATAGGAATTTTCTTGTCTCCTATCCATAGCTGGTCGTCATGAACTAGGGCTAGCAGCTGCTTGACCACCACGGTCACCTATGTACCGCGACCAAAATGGGGAACATTGAGCATCTTCAGCAGACCAGCTTGATCCAAGCCAACAGCCCACCGTTTGAATTCTAATAATGTTGCCCCGATCTCATCGTACTTGACAAAGTGCAAATACATTCCTGGTGTGAGCTGTGGGAACTTGCCATGATCGCTTGTATCATGGTCGGCATACTTAAGCCGGTCTATCTTTCCTATCATGGTCCCAACCAACTGCACACCCGGTGGCAGTGAAGGGGTGCTTATCGTGAACTGCTTGGTCCGCAGAGGTGGTTTAACTCCTGGTCTAAGAGGCAGGATATATGGTGGCCGCCGTGGTGCAATATTCTCCTCTCTGTCACTTGGGATTTCTACTGAACCAGGCGGATCCATTCCAGGATCCTCCGATGTTTTCCCGGATTGTTTGTGTCGATCTTCGTTCCGCTTAGAACGAACTTCTGGCTTGAACTGTTTCCTTGCAGACTGCGTCTGCATTGGCAGAGTCAGTGCTGGTAGAGTCTCTTCACAGGTTGCAGGCTCAGGTGGGCGGGCGAAAATGTGCTGTAGACCCGTCTGTTCAAATTCTCTCAACAAGTCCTGAAGTTCTTTCTTAGCTAACATGGGTTTAATTGTAAAACACAAGAAAATATGGAATGCACTTTCCCCATGCTTAGGTGACTTCTTATGCAATCCAATGACCACATCCGCCATAAATGTGCATTGAAGGTGGAAATTCTAACAGAGATCCAATTTCCACGACGCTAGATTGCGGTGGATATCATTAGGATAGGCAATTAAGACAATTAAAGTACCGGCGTCGTCAAGTTGGCATAGCTCCAATGGTTGGCTTTTGGGCTGCGGCACAACTGGTACTGCAGTTGTGTCACAATAAGGACCATCTTCGGCATATCCTGGTAGAGGCTGCGACCAAGCTGTGAGCTTCGATCCTTTAGCTTGTTGTGCCACCCAACTAGGTCAGTACTGGGCCATTTATTTGTCATGAGTCACAGTATCATGCCAAATCCCACCCGCCATATACTGGTTCGCTGATACAGGTACCCGGATATGTACAAACCTATGAACCCAATCTGTACGAGATACATGTTTCCATGCTTCGTAACAGTGCTCCAAGTATTCATGCGGGCTCCTCTGCCCCTTGTTCCAGCTGCGCATTGTCTGGAGCTGACCCACAAATCTCAGGTAAAGGAATTTCTGACAAGCTTCCCAACTAGGAATGTACTTCTTTCGGCTATTCCACCCTTTGGCTATGGTGGCTCTAAATGCTGACTCCAAAGTTACCAGTTTCGGTGAATCCAGCACAATAAGCTCTTCTGAGTCTGTCGAACCCTAAAAAATGGGTAAGGCTCTTGTCTGTGAACTAAGCCTTCTGAGGGACTTGGTAATTCTAGCACGTCTATGTCCTTGTAGCTCATACAATCAATTTTTCCAACTTTCTAAGCCATCCTCAGAGTCCGTCATACGGGAGCTACCAGACTCCCAACCTTCTGCAGGAGGATCCTCATAATCTTCTACCTTCGCGGTGATATTATAGATCTGGTCCAACACATCCTGATCTTCATGTTTGAGTGGTTCTGTATGCCTTTCTCCTTGAGAAGGTTCCAATGGTATTATAACTCTCAATCCCTTCCCTTCGAAAGTCATCTGTCTCTTCTTGAGGTTAATGACTACAGCATTTTCCATTTCCCACTCAATGCCTAGCAGGGCTGGATAGGGGTTGTTGTTGTCAATGAGCTCAATAACTTCAAAGTCTGCTGCAGTATAGAATCCATCAATATCTACTTGGACACTAGGGAATCTTCCTAGGGGCACAATCTTCTACTGATTGGATAACCTTAACTATATGGGGGACCATTCCAGAATAGGTTTTCCCATTTGTTCCCAGGTCTATTTGGTTAAGACATTGACTTCGAATCCTAAATCCAGAATGACATCAATCATGTCATATTCTCCTATCTGAGCATTCAATCTCATTTCCCTCCCAGTTCTTCTGACTCTATTAAGGGTTTTGTCCATACCAGCACTTCTCTGAGGTTCACAGGAAGCAATCACTTTCTGCAATTCCTCTAAAGCATTTTGATTCCTTAAGAGTTTCATATAGCTCTATAAAAAGGAAGATAGTGTACCTGTTGTACCCGTCGAAGCTTCTTGCGGCTGTGACTGCTGCTGAGGTGGTGTCGCGGGTGCTGCGGCTGTGCTCAGATCAGCGAAATCTCTTTTGGCATTCATGAATGTCTCTTTTTCTCTTTTGATATCAAATGCTGGGACTTTCTCGGGAGCCTTACGAACCCAAGCCTCGGCAGGCGGTTTCTCCTGGTTCTGTATGTGCATCGTAGCTCTACTCCATGTAACAACATTAATTGCTGGGGAAAGTATTTGCTCGACAGAAATTAGCTGAAGATTCTGAGTAGGGCCACTGTTTCTTTCCTGAATTTTAGCTATCAACTGCGGGCACTGCTCGATCACATGGTCTAAGGCTTGGCAATATTGACATGTCGTAGTCGGGTTCCGACAGTCACGAGCCAGATGCCCAGCTTGGTTGCAGTTATAACACACCACCTGGCCGCGACCTCTGCCAGCCAGACCACCACGTCCACGACCTCCAAAATCACCTCGATCAGATGCACCACCGCGGTAGCCATAGCCATCATTGCTCTGTCCTTCATTTTGTACCCGATAGGCATCGTAGGTGTGTTCTTTCATCAAGTCATAACTGCGACACTCATCTTCATTATGTCCTATGGACTTACAGAACTTGCAGTAGGGGTTCTTGGGGACTTGCACATACCTCTGTAGCAGATATCAATTCTCAGGTCAACGCTGGCCACTTGTCCGATAAATTTCACAGTATAGAACAGTAGGGTTGGACGGGTTTGGCGCACCAGTATTCAGGTAATTTCTGACCACAGGACATTGTTCCTTGTCATGACCTTCTGTCCGACATTGTGTACACCAAACCTCTTCATGACCGGTTTTTCCTTTCTTCATGTCACACAGCTCCAGTGCCATTGTGGCCAACTGCGCTTGGATTTGAGCGATACCAGAATTATCCTCGATAGGAGCAATTTCAAGCTTCATTGCAATTTCTAGGGCCTCTTGCTGATCAACAACCTTCTGCTGCATGAGCAGGGTTCTAATATGCGGTAGCAGCGCTGCAATGAACCATTCCTTATGCTGCACAGGTCCAATGGTGAAACTGACTTGGTCGAGTAGAACTTTGAACCTCTGGTCAAAGTCCCACACTGATTCGCCGCGCTTCTGCTGAATCTCTTTCAATTCAGTGATACACTACGACTCTGATTTTGGCTTCTTAAACTCTTTGATTATCGCTGCTTTAATATCATCTAAGGCATGACTTTGAGTACTAGAGAATTTCATGAACCAGGTCAAAGCCCGGTCCCTGAAAGAAGTAACGAGTTGTGCCCTTCGAACATCTTGGTTTGTAATGTTCTTAGCATTGCACACTGCTTCACATAAAAACCAGAACTGCTCTGGATCCTCTGACCCAGTTCCTTTGAAAACAGGGAGCTTAATATCATCATTTATGTGGGCCATGGCGGATCTAGGGGGGTTGGAGGGGGGTTGGAAGTATGCGGGGGGGAACTTGCTAGAGTAGGCTGACCAGCGACAGGGGTACTCGGGCTAGGGTGACTTTCGGACTGCAACAGGTTCTCAGGGATAACAGGTCTGGGCTGCGGGGTGACCGGAGGGTTTCCAACAGAGGGGGTTTCTTCAGGTTCTGAATCTGCAGGATTTTCAGGAGGAGACTCGGTATGCTGACCTAGGGAATAGGATCCAAAATCTCTTTTGTACCTTTTGCCACTTCCCAGCAACCCACTTTGCTCATCGAAGGTATTTTCACTTGCAAACATAGGTTAGTAATACCAAGTCTAATAGTCTGCTTCAATAAGCAATATACCTTTTTCGGCTAATAGCATTTTAATTCTCAAACCAAATGAATTCAAAAACTTACCCCTTGGTCCTCTGAAAAACTGTCCCTTAGCTTCGCTAAAGGAAGTACTCGTGTCGATGGCGAACTCCGTCACAAAAGCTTCAAGGGTTCGCGTTGTCCAGAAATCAACAGCGCGAGATATCTCGTTGTTCACCCTTTTTAGTATATTAATTCTCGTGGGGGTCCAAATAGGAAACTGACATTCTTGGAAGTTCATCCTTCTCTCTGTCAATCTAGACAACCACTGGTGCAACTGTATGTGGATACTAGCAAAGAAAATTTCATAAACATCACAAAAAACATACCTTTGTAAAAATTCGTTTGCACTACGACGCAGATCTTTGTTCTCTTGCTCAGCGAATTTCAGATAAGTCTCATCAATCCAATCACCGATTTCCTTCATAGAGGGTCTCCAGAACATAGCCCTCGAGGTACGACATAAATCCCTCTTGAGCAGATACTGAGTTCAACTGGCAACGGAACCAATTTGTTGGGCACTAGGGCAGACCCGGGTTTTAGACCTTTTACTTCGCACCAACAAAAGACCCACAGTGTTGGCCCTTTCGGCAACAACCTGTGAACAGGTTGCAGTCTCACCCAAAACAGCTATGGGATGCCGCAGAATCAGGTTTCTACAAGCAAAGAGGGATATTACTGTACCTTTAGTCTTTAATAACTTATAATCAATTAACACAGAGCTCCAACATTCATATAACTTCGCAGATAAATAAACAACAGTGACTTGTGCAACCCTCTACTGGGAATTCACAGTGAAGCAAGTATTTAGCAACGATCTTATTTATCAGATATATCTAGTTAACCATGCACAACAAAACATAACAGAAATAACACAATGAACCACAACACCAGATATAACGTGGTTCACCCCTAGTGTAGGGGTTACGTCCACAGAACTGTGCTTTATTCAACTTCTTTACAAGTCACAGTTCTGATCTATGCACTCAGCTGCAGATCCTTTCAAATCCTTAAATCCATGCACACAGCTGCAGGCCTTTGCGCACATAGCTGCAGATCTTCTAATCTCTTTACAAAACCCTCTGCGCACACAGCTGCAGAGGTCGTCCATGCACACAGCTGGGACTTAACCTTTTCTTACAAAATAACCTTAGCTTCGCAGCAATTCCTTATACATAAAATCCTAACCTTACTTTTTTACAAGAGTGCCTATTTATACAGCGCACTATTACAAAACCTTGGGCTTAAACCATGGGCACCCCGAACCCTAAACCCTAGACGTAAACCATGGGTTTATTACAATATGAAAGCTTTAACTTAACCCCGACACCCCTAAGACTATTTTGAGCCATAAATCCGCTTACAAACTTACAAAAACCGTGGAGTTACCAAAACTAAAGACCCTTAAAGTACACGTCCCAACAGGGGCACAACCTGCAGCCACTCAATTGTCTGGAGGTTATCGTTATACTGCACCTGTAGGAAATATTAATTATCCACCGAACCCTACAGGAATTCTGTATGCAAGAATTCCATACTGTAACGTCCCGGACCCTCCGACCCACGAAGAGGATGCTACCAAACCATCCAACAACCGAGCAACTAGCCCCATGAACATGAACATACATAAAATGCTGAAATAAAATTCTTAAAACATAAAACATGATAAGATTCATAATCATTCACATTCACAGCAGAAGCAAACATACATTCAGACATTCAACATGTTCATCATAGTTCATTAGCCATATAATTGTAGAGATGAAATAGACAAATATACTTATCTCATAGAGAACTTGTCCCGCAACCAGCTATGTCACTGCAACAGTCCACCCAACCATAGGCTAGTGTTCTCATCAATATCTCAGCAACACTGCCACCCCCGAGCTGGGCATGATTCCCCAAGGAATAAGGGACTAAGCATGCTTACACATAGCCAAGGTACACAAGTCATCCAAGCCCACACAGTAGGGCTTATCAGGCTATCAAGGAGCTGGGAGAAGCTCAATGCTAAGCTAGTGAGCTCATGGAAAATCTAAGGATGCCTGCACCAAAGATATCCTGACCTCTAGGACACCCACACACACCTGACACCAAGAATCACTCCCTTCTCTACTTCATAGTCCCTCAGGCCCTGAAATCCCTTTCCAGTGCTCTTCCAGGGTTGTGGAGAACAAGCCATCCATCTAACTCTGTCTGTATGGCTCCCAAACCTGGGTTTCTCAAGCATACCCAGCCTTCAATCCCACTCCACACAGTACAAAGACCAACCACTGCATTCCCACAGTTAGACCAGCAATTCACAACTTAGGTAGGGGAAACCAAAACCTGAATCATTCTCAGACCTATCATGGCCAAAACAATTCAATCAATAGCTTACAACAACTCAAACATGGAAAAGACCACAACCAATGAACAACCTTGCAAACCACAGCACATGATCCCCAATGAAACCGCTGGAAAACTTACACAGACCGTAATGGGGAAGAAACAAACTCCCAATCTGTACGTGAGGGAACAATGTAGCAAACATAGCATATGTACTCGCAACAACCATATATCAAGGGAAGACAACAACCACGGTTCAATTATGAACACCCGAGACATTACATAGTCCGAACAGGAGTGCAAGCAGGAAAAAGGGAACAATCTCTCTCTGTGTGAACGGAAGGGAAAACTGCATACTCAGACCAGCAATCGGTGAGAGAAGGAGAATAGAACCCCAAATACATGGATCGTGGATCCTTTTAATTCAACTTGGTGTGAGGAAAATGAGCGTTCGGCGATGGGGAGAGTGGACAGAACAAAAACAGTTGGCATCCCAAAAGGTGCGTGAGGAGACCACTCCCAGCTCATGCGTGACTAAACCAGCTGTGGAGGCGCATGGGGAAAGCCTGCCACCCACCCCTACCTAGCATTAACTACCTCAACTAAAATAGGGGTTTAATTTTTGACACATGGATTTTCCCCAATGGCTCCCATGGGTTAGACAATCCCCCCCCCCCCTTAACCTTAGGAAATCATGTTCTTTTCATTTAGTGTTGCACCGTCGTAGTTGGCTGTAGGTTTACTTTAATTAATGTGCATATTTACATGATGCCAAACTCTAATGTGTTGGCTAGCATGATACACCATCGGCAATGATCCCAATTGCCGAAACATACACAACCAAATTGATGGTGGGGATTTTTCCTTTAGCTCCACACCACGATTAATTACAAAATATACATCATGTATCTTTAAATGCAAATAGGGTCAAAACCAAGGTATTACACACACCCTAGTAATACTTTCAAGCCATGGTGGTCCTGGTGGTCCTGGTGGTCCTGGTGGTCTTGGAGGCCCTGGTGGCCCTAACGGTCCTAATCCCGAAAATCAACCTCCCATGGGTAGATTTACCAGTAGTTCTTCCTCACAACTTCTTTTCTATCAGTCTACTTATGGTCCTACTGGTACATATATGACTTATCAATATTACCAGTATGTGCAACCTAACCATCAGTTACCTTTCCTAGCAACTTTGGACTTGCCTAACTTGTCCAAGTTGATTAATGACCCCATTCAACACAATCCCTCATGGCCTCCCATTCTGGTAAAGTTACCATCGGACATTCCAAAGTTCAATGGGAAGCAGGGAGATGATCCGAAAAACCATGTCATGAAATTCCATCTATGGTGTTCTTCAAACTCCCTCATGGATGATTCAGTTCGGTTACGACTCTTTCAGCGAACTTTGACCGGTATAGCCACGAAGTGGTACATTGAACTCCCACAACATTCATTTGTGGATTTTGGCTCCTTCGCAATTGTGTTTCTTACACACTTTCAGCTCCCTATCCGTTATGAAATGGGTACTGATCTCTTAACTTCTCTACAACAGAACACCTCCACCCACATATCCGATCATATCCATGAGTGGAGAAGGCAGAGAAGGCATATTAAGGCCCCTATTCCGAATCAATTATTAACTAATTGGTTTACCAAATCTTTGTTGCCTCCAATTGCCTGAGATGTGGCTATGGGTGGTGCCGTTACTAAAGAGAAAGCCATTAGTCGAGCCCAGTATCTAGACTTGGTCTATTCCCAGTCTGGAACTCTTTATGACTTGATTACTCAAGCTCCTTGCCCAAGCACCGATCCCACAAAGCCACCAAAAGAAGTACATGTTGATGGCATTGTTGGTTCAATCCAGTCCTCGTCAGCAGAAAAACCTACCAAGCAACCCCAGACTGCCACCCCTACTCCTTCGACTCCTAATCTTTCCATCGACGTCAATTCCATTCAAAGTACTCAAACCTTGGGCAATAATAAAAAGAAGGGTAAAAATAAAAATAAAAAACCTGGAAATCAACAAGAGAATCCAAGACCAACCAACAATGATAACAATAAAGGGAAGAGAAAAGAAAAATATCCATGTTTTCTATGTGGAGGTGACCATTTCACAAAAGAGTGTCCTCGTCGGGACGAAATCTCCCAATTTTTGAATTCAAATCCCGCACCCACAGTTCTCACGGATCATTTTCCATCTCAACAACAATTGATAGACCACATGTCTAATCAAGGTAACTCTAGTTCGTCAGAAGAAATTCGTATGATGTCCTCGGATACCATTAGTCTACAAAGTCGTAGTTAGAATTATGACACACCCACAGACAAGAAAGAAGACCATTCTTCTTCAGGAAAAGCTCCCTCTACTGGTTCTCTGGAATCCTCATCTACTGCCCTCTTAACCATCGAGAAGCCTAATCTCGACATGATTTTGCATCCATCCAAGAGTACTCTTAGGAATGTTGTTTTCAACCCTAATGCCCAAACTGCTCAATTTTATAATGTAGTTGAAGATCTCGCTCAGGCACCTTGTGCAATGTCTACCTTAGAAGTACTGCAAAGTTGTCCTATACAATGCAAAGATCTATTAACTACGTTAGGAGCTTTATACCGGGATAATAATAATTTTATTCATTTCAATATTGAGAACTATAAGTCTAGGCTACCTCATAAACTTTCTTTTCAAATAATTATGAAAGTAGTTGGAAAGAAGGTTCTTAGAATGGTCCTATATGAAGGAGCTTTGACTTCAGTTTTGTCTCTGTCTTGTTGGAAAGATCTCGGCTCTCCCGAGCTTGTAACATCACCTACGACTCTAAAATCCTTTGATGGATGAGGTTTCTAGCCCCATGGTCTCATATCAGCCCTCACAGTCAAGCTTGGGGGAAAAAATGTTTCTATTCAAGTAGGAGTAGTATATTCCCCATTAAATTACAACCTCCTTCTAGGAAGAAATTTGTTTTATGCAATGACTGTTGTCACTTCAATAGTGTTCCGAACAGTCCAATTTCCACATCTAGCGAGAATTGTTACCATTGACCAGCTTCATTTCTGTACACCTGATGTTACTACCTCTATAGCTAATAACATCCCTATGTTAGGCCAGTCCCCTCCTCCATACCAGTCGATTGGGGTAGGTATGTTGAAGGATTCATCCCATATGGGGATTTTTCCATCCACTCCTCCTAACATGAACATCGTGACAGTCCATATGATTACGTCATTTGACCATGATCCTAAGGGCAAACAAGTTGTTGAGTCCACCTCATTGAGTCCACACAAAGCAATGTATGACACCATTCAAACCCTTTTCGATGATCACACTGATGACCTTCATCTAGTGGCTTTGGATCCTTACCACTTACCTTACTGGTTAGAACCATCTCTTCCTGTTCTGTATTATCTCTCTGATACTTTTCCTTCTGATGAGTCCATTATGGAGATCATGAGTACGAATGACTCCATTTGGGAGGATCACCATCATAGATCCATGTTCCTCCCCAACACCAGTTTGGTTAACCATGATTATGCATCCCTGTTTCCTCCTGATATTGTCAATGCACCCCAAAGTTCCATATTGTTGCAAGACACAGATTCTGAAGGAAACCTTTGCAACATTACTCCGATGAATCTGATTGACAAATCAACCAATCTTGCTACCATTGAGCATGTTCATGTTGGGAAGAAATGCTCAGAAAATGAATCTGAAGCATATAAGGCACTTTTCAAAGAATTCTGTGATATTTTTGCCTGGTCCTATGAAGAAATGCGGGGGATTGACCCATCCATTGTGGTCCACGAGATTAAAACCTATCCCACGGCTAAACCTACCAAGAAAAAACTAAGTCAAATCCATCCATGGAAGGTCGTAGCTATTAAAGATGAAATAGAGAAACTTCTCAAAGCCGAGTTTATTTATCACGTACATGGAATGGGTATCGAACATTGTCTCTGTCAATAAAAATTAGGGAACCATTAGAGTTTGTATCGAATTTAGAGACTTGAATAAAGCTTGTCCCAAGGACAACTTTCCTACTCCGCACATCGATCAGATTATCGAAAAATGTGTCGGAAGTGTCATCTTTTCATTTATGGATGGATTTTCTGGCTATAATCATATTGATATATTACCCATCGATCAGCACAAGATAGCATTCATTTTCCCATGGGGAACCTTTGCATATAAGAAGTTACCTTTTGGCTTGAAAAATTATGGAGCCACATTCTAGCATGCAATGTCCTATGCATTTCACGATATCAAGCATATTGTTGAACCGTACCTTGAATACCTCCTTGCCCATTCACAGCGACGGGAGGACCACCCTGGTCATCTTAGAGACATTTTCCTAAGATGCTATCATTATAATATACGGCTCAATCCGCATAAATGGTTTTCTGCGTTAAGACGAGATGTATGTTAGGCTTTGTGGTCTCTAAGGATGGCATCCAGATAGACCCCTTTAAAATTTCCACCATTTTAGCTCTACCAGCCCCAACTAATCTTCTTGAACTCCAAATTTTGCAAGCAAAGGTAAATTTTCTCCGCTGTTTCATGTACAATTTCACAGAGAAAACACACAGTTATATGCGTCTCCTTAAAAAGGACACCCCGTTCTTTTGGTATGTCCAAGCCCAAAGCACCTTTGATAATCTCAAACACGCTCTGACTCATTCACTCGTGATACACCCCCAAGAGTATTCAAAGGACTTTCTCTTTTATATTTATTCCTCTACTACTACCATTGCTATGGTGTTGGTGCAAGAAAATCCCAACGGTCAAGAGCACATGATTTACTATGCTAGTAAGAATCTTATGGATTCTGAAACCTGATATTCATGCATGGAGAAGTTAGCATTGGCCATGGTCATTGTTGTAAAAAAATTTCCTCACTACATTTTTCTTTGCACAACCACTTTATTGGCAGACCAGAACCCTATGTATTACATCCTGACTCATCAGGTGCTTGGGGGAAAGTACTCCCAATGGATAGTCATACTACAGGAGTTTGATCTGGAATTTTCCAAAGCCACATTAAAGAAATCCTTGGTCTTTGCTAAGCTCATGTGTGACATTCCCCGTGCTTCGACGGAATCTGAGCCCAGTGATTCATCTCCTGATGAATTTATGTTCCTGATAAGCACTAATGATACATGGTATGGAGATTTGTTGATTTATCTCTAAACACAAATATTTCAGCCACATCTATCCTGTGATGATCACTGTTGTATCCGTCACCACGCGAAATACTACCTCATCCTAAATGATACCTTATATAGATGTGGGATTGATTCTATTCTCCAGCGATGCCTCACCCATGATGAGGATGAACATGTGTTGAATGATTGCCACTTTGGAGCATGTGGCGGTCATTTATCTAAGATGGCTACAGCTGTTACAGCTGATTTTACCACACATGGTGAATCACACTTTTATGTCCTTCCCTGTCCCTCTGTAGACTCCTTAGATCCCATTGACCATTTTCGTACCTTTGATGTTTCCAAGATCATCCCTAAAAACATGCAAAAATTGACCTTTGATGTTTCCAAGATCATCCCTAAAAACATGCAAAAATTGCCATACGTGACTTTTAAACCCTTTCTCGCGTATATACACGGATTTGACCCCTAAGATCGCGTACATCGGGATGTGTGCAAAAGGCCAAATTCTTTTGGAGTTTTCCTTGATGTGGATCCAACTCACTTGTCTGTTGGCCTTCCATATGCCTTGAGATCACTCGGATTTGACCTTTCATTACCCCATTGAAGAGCTATATAAGGAACCCTTTGGATACATTGAAGGCATGAGGAATTGAAGAGCAAGAAAACTATAGTCCATTGTTGCCGAAGCTTATACTTGAGTCTACATCCCTTTTTCCCTTGGAGCACTTTTGTGTTCTTCCCAAGCTTGCCTTTTTCTTGTGAGCTTTCTATCAAGAGATGGAGGATTGAAGTGGTGGAGGCCCAAGTGGGGGACTCAGTTTCTCTGATTTGCAGACGTGCCGACAGAGGTTGTCTCTATTGTAATCTCTATTTTATATTAATAGAAATATGTTTTCCTGTCCAATAATGTGTATTTGAATGAATATTTGATCAATGTAAGATTTCAAATGCTTATATGTTATTTGATTATATATGCTAGAGTAGAGCTAACACGATTATATATAGCATGCTTGTCTTGTTTATTGAATGTTGAGGAAGCAATTTATCAATTCAAGCTGGAGTTGGAAAGCTCAACGGGAATCTACATCAACCGTCGGGAATAAGGTACGAACCGAGATCCTTTAGTGTTAGATATTTTGTTTCTCTTGTATGTAGGAAATGATTTATTTCCAGAGTCAAGCTATCTGTTTATACACAAACCCCAAAATTCCTAGCAAGAGAGACAAGGAAAAGGAAATGGATTTCTTGCTTTTCTTTTACTTGCCCATCTTAGGGCAGCCGGGGTTAACCCAATGATGAGCCCCGGGACGGTTAGTGGCGTAAAATTATTAAACCTATCGAAACACCATACACGAGAGAGATATAATATATGTTTTCGAGTTTCCATGATAGTTATATTATATTGAGTGAGTTCAATTTCCCACCAGACAATCTATTTATTGATTATAGAAATCCTAGTTGGAACAAACAGGGCGGGGTGGGGAGAATGATGGAGCTGAGTCGCCTGATCGATCAATTTTTCCATGCCTAATTGCTTCTATCCTCTGATTGAGGAGGAGATATTTCTTACTTGGACTGGTATAACTTGCACTAGATTCCCAAAATACTGTATGGTAGAGACGATTGGATTCGAACCAATACTAAGAAACCAAACCAACTTTCGTCTCTTATCGTCCTCCTCATTATAGTACTTTATCATCCAATTCTAAATCATACGAGTCCATATCAATTTATTAGGGCCTGTTTTGCTAGGGAAGAATTCTAAAGGAACAAATATATAATCAGTGTGGTTGGTAGGCTCGAAAGGTCTAACAACCTATCCCAAAAAGCTAAAGGTTCCTCGCTCCTTCCTTCCTATTTCTAGGGTATCTCGGAACTGCCTTCTCGGATTTATAAATTACAACCGAATAATACCCGAGCTTTCCTTCGCCTGGTTTAAAATTCAATTCCATTACCAGCATCTCGCCTATAGAAGATCGAAACCCTACAGTAGATGATTATATATA